>CAUYLG010075598.1:75-17713 GCA_963573385.1 Cacajao melanocephalus
AAATTCCCATAATAAATGTTATTAAAATTTTTAACATATTATGGCTCCTCTCTAAGCAACTTACAATTAGGTTACCATTTACCATGCTTTCATTCACATGCTGATTGTCATTGTATTCTCTGCACATATTTAATTGCCCTAAAGTATATTAACAATATGAACCATCCTATTTTGTTTAGTATCATGAGCAGTAAGCATTAAAAAGACTCACATACACCATGGCATGTGTATACCTGTGTAACAATCCTGCACAATCTGCACATGTACCCTAGAACTTAAAGTATATTAAAAAAAGAGTCACATAATATACATGTTTCTTAACATACAGATACACCCATTTAGTTTCAAATTTTGATATTAAAATCAGTTTATGAAAATGTACAATTTAGGTTCTGTGTGGAAGAAACTCTAGGAGTCAGTCCTTTGCAGTAAAGTTTGATCCAAGCTGGGGATTTTCAAAGTTTTGTGTTTTCTCTTTAGCACTGGGATTCCTCTTAATTGAAACCCTAAGCAGAACTGCGATGTACAAAAGAGATAAATGTGAGGTTGCCTGGTTTGAAACGAGAGAGTTAGGAATCCTGTCCGCTTTGTTTTCTCTGCCCCTCATGCTGGCCCCTACAGCAATTCTAAGAAATCTCTAAGAAACAGTTTGAAAGCCATTGATCTGAATTATTTCAGCTAGGCAAGTATTATGTTCCAAATACAACAATCTAAAGTGTAAAACAGTATTTAAACTCTTAATTTAATCTGTAGTTAACACCTTTGAGTGATTTTTTAAATGTTTCAGTTCCACTTTAAAGATATTACTATGGAAATAATAAACTCAACTCTAACTCAATTTGAGGAAGTTACTTAATAATTTGTTCCAACAATTATATTCTTTTTTATTGTTACTTATCAGCCTTACTTATCCTTGTGTGGGCTAGAGGAGTATTTCTTTTTAGTTTGTTTGTTCTTTCAGAATTTCACACAATGTATTTATATTGGTTTTGGTCACAAAGTAAAAAGATCAATTTATAAACTACAAAGAGGGAATAAGTTCTACATTTAAAGGTGGCAAGGCAAACATCTTTACTACAGAAGTCGAAATGCAATTAGATGGGCATCTAGCATGGGGTGGGAGGATGTGTTTTACCTTCTCAGGTACAAATGATTTGGGTCTATTCTATATTCAAAATACAGTGCACCCTCTGTACACAAGAGCACATACACACACTGACACAAGCACTTCCTCATTCCTTACCATCTCTAGCTCTATCTAGCCTGTTAACAGATTAAATCAACACATTTCAACAAAATACAAAAATCAAAGAGGATAAAGAAAGTCCAGAATGTAGGTGTCGTAACACAGGCAGTGATTGGTAAACAAAGACACAGGTTTTCCAAAAGCCCTAGATTAAGGATACTTCAAATTCAATATCAGCATTTGGATGAGGTAGTTGAACGCCCCCCTCTCTCTTGTTGGCCCTCCTGTTGGGCCTCCTAACTGAGCTTTCTTTGGAATTTAGCTTGGAAACCACTGATCAAAGACAACCTATGCGCTGTTGTTTCTCCTCTAGCTTCCATTTGTTCCTCTTTTGCTGCATTGCTAAACTTTCCAAATCACAATGGGTTGGGCTAGGTGAAAAGAGATGGCTGGTTGAGAAAAATGCCACACACAAACTAGCAAGAAATTTAGAGAAGACAGATAAGAAACCAACTGTGTGTCTTATATTGATTTAGGGACTGAAAAGCATAGTGCATGTTTTAAGTGGTTATGTTTGAACAATGCACATGCACTCCTTGTAATTTCAAAGGAAACTTACATGCTTGTGTGTACAAAAAGGTGCTCAACCAAAATTACTGCGACTCGGCTTCCCCTGATTAAGTACAGCCTATCTCCTGTTTTGAGGGGGACCCTTGAGTGTCCAAGATATGTACAACTTGTAACTACATGCGAACCTGTATTAGAGTGTGAATACATCTATGATGGGCATATTTAAAACTGTGTATTCCATTTAAGTGTTGAAGGAACACAGCTCGTAAGAGCACTGCTTCAGGCATACTAGAAAAAATGCCTACAACTTCAACTCTGCTAGTTAAAAGATGCAGAGGATGCAGGAAGAAAGTGGAGCATTTTCATCTTTGGTGAGAGCAGGCTCCTAAAGGCAATTATACAGGAGAGGGGGGTCAACTTCAAGTAGAGGCCCTATAATCCTTCCAAGGAAAGACCTTTCTAAAATCATAAAACAATTTAAAATAATTATTATTAGATGAAGTGAAAAATCATGTATAAACTACATTACATAGAAATTTAAGAAAACTGTAACTCTAAATTATTAGCATTATTTTCTAATTTCATTTTCATTAATTTCATGCATTTAAATAGAAAATTGTGTAAATTAGTCATTGCACAAACTTCATTCTTTAAGAATGCAAAGGTAATGATTTGCAAATTAATAAATAAGTGATTTGGGGGAAGTACACAATTATTTGTTACTTGCACAACCGTTTCAAAGTAATTTGACACTCTTGGATACCCTATAGAGTAATTCTGTGAGTAAAGTTGATGATTATCAACTGATTACATTGCTACTTATTTCAAGACTAAAAAGCAAAATGATTTGCATAAAGCCAAATAATCCATGCCAGAGTTGAAAGAAAATGATATTAGTTACGTGGAATACAAAACATTTCACTTTTCAATTAGTATGGTGGCGTCACTGAACAATAAGAAATAGTAATATATTTCTGGAAATCAATGGCTCTGAAATATTCTTGGCTGCTTGATACTTCTTCTCAACAGGACACCATAATCTTAAATCTTAGTCCCCTGAAACATTGTCTTCAACTGATACTTTTATATATATATATATATATATATATTTTTTTTTTTTTTTTTTTTTTTTTTTTAAGATGAGGTTTCACCACGTTGGTCAGGCTGGTCCTGAACTCCCGACCTCAGGTGATCCGCCTGCCTTGGCCTCCAAAGTGCTTGGATTACAGGCGTGAGCCACCACGCCCGGCCTGATACTTTTATTAAAACTTAATTTTTATTTATGAAATTTTACCATAAAGTTAGTTATCACTGTGACCAAAGGAAGGACAAATGGAAAAATATTTAAATAAAAGCTAAAATGATTAGATACTATTTTTAATTAGAAGACTTAATTCTACTTTTATACTTGTTAATTTTCAAAAGATTAGGTACAACCTATCTCCTGTTTTGAGGGAGAACCAATTATCCTGGATTAGGAATTATGTTTAGAATAATGAATAGGAAAATTTTTGTGTAGCAAATTAATATCTTCCAGAAAAATGTGTGGAGCACTATCCCCAATTATTCATTAACTAAGGGGCCTCATGAAGATGCCTACCACTTCAGAAAAATCGACTGGGATTGATGTTGTCATAAGAATAGTGAAGAGGCAGATCTTTCCCCAAAAGACCACATACCACACTACAAATTTAATAATAAATTATTTTTTAGAAAATCAAATATTGGGATCCCTGTCTTCAAGCATAAGACAATGCCCCTGTCCCCAAGCATAAGACTACAAAATAAGAATTTTCTCAATTGCTTTGAGCTGCTCCAGGTTTAGCCATTCAGGCACTGTTTTCTGATTAGCTCTATCTCTCAATCTCTCCATATCATTTTCCTCAGGCAGTTTAGGGAGGTGTGGAAGACTCTAGAGGCTGAGGAGCATAAACTCCCAAATACCTCCAACCTCCTAGACAATGTGCATGGACTGCTTCTCTTTCACAGTTTCACATGGGGGAATTTAGGAAAAACTGTTCCACTTTTAAAACTCCATGTAAAGGAATGTGAATAACAACCTTTCCCACTCATAAGCCTGACCAGAAATACCAGAGTTTTTGGATTTTCCAATCTTGAAACTTAAGTCCTTTGATTATTAAGCCAGGAATTCTCAACCTTTGTTGAGAAGCTCTCTGCAGGAGCTCCACCATTACCATAACATACACTCCCACCAGACTCCAAATTCCCAGACTCAGAGCCCCAGGATGTATACTGTAAAAGCTCTACGGTGATTCTGACACATAACATGGTTTCGGAACAAGGCTAGACTCTCTCTTGACATTCCTTTGAGGAACTAAAATTCTATTACTTGGAATTAAATATTTTTCATTTAAACAATTACAAAGGGCAATCATTGAGGTACACCAGTCAAATATGTAATAGATTTTTGATGTGAAGTCTTTGGTCACAAACATAACCCCAATCACAACAATGATTCTTTGGGCAAAGTCAATTTACTTTTAAGAATTACTTTACAATGTGATTTCTAGAAACGAATTGTAATACATAAGATGAATGTCTATAGAGGAAAGAAATTCTTCCTGCTATTAATGGCAACACTTATTTGTTACAAAGATAACTAAGTACAGATGCAGAAAACCTTACTATACAAGGGCATGAGGGATGTACTATACAATACTTGGCTAGAGCTCTTCATGACTATCAAGGTCATGGGACCACAAGAAAGGTATAAGAAAATGCCCAGACCTGAAGAAACTAAGGAAATATAGTGATTATTGTGTCCTAGATGGAATCCTAGAACAGAAAAAGAACATTAGTGGAAAAACTAATGACATCTGAAAAAAGTCTGAAGTCTAGGTAACAGGAAAGTACCAATACTGGGTTCTTCATTGTGACAAATGTACCATGGTACTATAAGATGTTAACAACAGGAGAAACTGGCTGAGGGGTATCTAGGAACTCTCTATTATCTTTGTATCTTTTCTATACCTTTATAATCATTCCAAAATAAAAAGTTTATTAAATAATAAATACATTAGCAAAGATCAAATTAAGTTGACCTTACATTTCTAGACTATGTGATAGTTTTAACAGCCTATTTATATTATCTCTGTAATTTGAAAAGCAGAAGGAATACCTACAAAATGAAACACCTCATTTCTGGGCACATCTCCAGGTTCTACTCCAGCTTCCCTTTCCACTGCCTCTTTATTCATTTTGCTTACAACCTAAATCAGAGATCTCTCTGAGGTCAATGACCAATGCTATCTATCCCTGCCTAGATGTCAGGATAGGTAAATAATCTAATCTCACTTCCGACCTAATTTAGCTTTGCCCCTTATCAGTGGCTCAAATTTATCTTCTGCAAATGATTAAATATTTTTTCTTACTGGTATGGTGCCAGTCTGGCACTCTGTGAAACATTCTACCGAAAAGAAAATATTACTATGTGATTGATAACAGTGGCAGCCATTCATTACACAATGTTGTGAGTTCTGTATGCCTCTGATGTAAATTGACTTGTTTAAAGGAACAAACTAGTTTTATGCAGTTTTGAAAGAAAGCTTTGAATATTCTTGTGTCTTACTTAGAAGCCAATTTAAACCTTTAGCCATATCCATGTCTGAATATTTCTGGTATCAAGTCTGAAGAATAAACATGAAATCCTTTGGCTTGCTAAATTGTTTATGAATGATAAATTCAGTACACATAGTATGAATGTGAAGATGAAATGCATGCCCTTTTAGGAAGGGTAAATTAATAAGTACAAGGCAACATTATCCAAGCATATACCTGGTTATTGAGTACTGTAATGCCTCCCCAAATATCATATCATTTAATCTTGAGAATTCAGTTCAATCCAAATGACCAAAATATTTGTGTGTCTACTCAGTGCTGAAGTAAAACTTTTAACACATGGCTGTTTTTCTGGTAAAGAATAAAAGTTGAATTTCCATGAAGAACAGCTATGATGAACCCCATACAATAAATTCCCTATTATCTGGCATGGTTGGAAAATGAGGTTAATTTAATCACATATTCTGGCTTATAGGGAGTTACCATAGAGACCGTGCACATATTATCCATTTCCAAGAATAAAAGAAAGATAATATACACTCAACACTGAAACGACACCGAATGTAATTTAATTTTCCTCTGATGAGTCAGACGCACTTGATGATCCTGCAGTGCCTCAGAATAATCATTGTGAACATCATCAATTATCTATGTACCCTATTTATATAGAAGTGCTAGTTAATGGAGCTTTTCCATTAGCAGAAATCTGAATAATGTGAAGCTTTTCTGGACTTAAAACTACATATGTGTTTAAATTGTTGCAAGTTCAATATAATCGCCTATTGCATTTGCAAATAGATCTGATCAACATAATGACAGTCTTGATGGGGTTATGGAAGGACCAGAAAGATGCATTTGCTGTAAACTAGACAGAAAATTTTATTTTGTTTGTATATTAGTAGTAACATTGTAAAATTCTAACTACAGGGAATCAAAATACTTCTTAAGGAGCTATTCTTATTTTCAATATATATGATTAGACAGGGTTACCTTAAAATGATAGCAACCTTTTTCCTCTCTTCAATTTCATTAGCAATAGAGTTTTACTGACTTACATACGTAGTCAAGTTCCCCCACTTATTATAACTAGTTTTCTACTCTAAAATTCTACAGCGTGGTTACATTATCAATAGAAGCATTTCTCAAACTGTGTTCTTTGAAGAGTTGCCTATTCTGACAATTTCCTATGGATTCATAAAGTATATCAACACACTAAGGGACTGAGGACTGTTGTAGCTTAAAAAACAGAGAAATAAAACCTTTACATTACAGTACTTGATAACCAGGCATATGCTTGGATAATGCTGCCTTGCACTTACTAATTCACCCTTCTTAAAAGGGTATGCATTTCATCTTCACATTCATATGAAGTATACTGAATTTATCATTCATAAAAAATTGGGTTAGCTACAGGACTTCATGTTTCATGTTAAAAGTTTGCAATGTTGCTACTACTTTTTTTCTAGGTGATTTGATCATTTCATTTTTGAAGGGTATCTGTCAACATTTCATTGGCATGCTAGGGTAAACAATATCAGAAACAATAACCTTAAAGAATAAGTACAAATTCTTTTCATTTTGAAAATGAATGGCAAAGCCATTTCATAATTTTCACCTTAAAAAGGCATAAAAGGTTGTTAAATTGTGAATTATTACAATATTATTGAAATTTTACCAATTTTTCTCATCAGTATCTAATCCTGGTAAACTAGGTTTTATGATGACCCATAATAGATAGGCTACTGACCATCAGAGAGTATAGAAACCCATCTGTTTCATTCAGTGCAACTAAATTTTGTAAACTTTAATATTTATATCCCTGATGTATTAATGTTTGCAAAATTCAAAATTGTAAACTTATGCAATTTTACTCATTACTTAAATTACCCACTACCCATTATGTAATTACTCTCTCACATACAGATGCACATAAACACACACCTTAGTCTGTATGACCTTAAGTGATGTTAGAGAACTTTAGAAAAATATTCTTAATACTTTTGGATTTCTGAAGTATTCTGGATAAACTTATCTAGTCTGTCTATACTACTCATATCAATTATCATTTAATCTTCAAATTACCACATGCATTCTATCTGGTCACAAAATAAGCATTCAGTGGGGAAAATGTACCCAGCAGAGTTCCCAGGTGAATGTGTTCACTTTAATATCATATCCTAAGGGGGGTGTGTGTGTGTGTGTGTGTGTGTGTGTGTGTGTTAGCAAGAGAGAGAAAGAGAGACTGAGAGAGTGAGAAAGAGATTTTTCTGCATAGCCATTCCATTTATAAAAGTAAAGTGAAAAACAGAAGAACCTCAAAAGCCACCTTTGTGACTTCCAGTGCTTGAGCAATTGAATTCAACTCATTTTAACATACGGTTAAAAAGAAAAAAAAGAGACATGTTCTTATAAACAACAGTTTTACCCGCCATTCCCTTATATAAAAATATGACCACTAAGCTACATTATATTAGCAATATATGATGTAGCATAATGCTGTATTACAGCATTATACAACATGGTTTCCCAAATGCAACTGTATAATTTCCTCACCCCTCACCCTTATCTTTACGAAGTCCTTCCAGGCTTTCTAACCCTGGTCCCTATAGCCCTAGACAAGGTTTGCACTAATAAAATAGGTGTTTATAGCCCAAACTGGAACTGCTTGCCTTGATATACAAGCAGATCACAAAAAACAACCCAAACATCCTTAATTCTGAGGCAAAAATTTAGATTACAAAGGTCTATGGTAATAACATTTTTAATAGGTTAAAACCAAATAATTCTAACAATATCTCTAAAAAATAATCAAACTGAAATGCTTAGGATATGCTTCTTTTTAAATAATTAACTCATCTTTGAGCAAACATGTGAGTTTAGTATCAGTGTCAATTTCCTAAATATTAAGGTATATGTAGTCTTATTTGGATTAGTAGGGGGGGAAAAGGTACATTTCCTAAAAGTAATTGTATTGTATTTGTCTCAGGACAGTAGCAGTGGGATTTACACAATTAATATCCTTTTGGTATTTTCTCTTCCAGTTATAAACAAACAAACACAACACAACAACAACAGAAAGATCCGGTCTTTACAGATATTAGTAAAAATATACATCCATATTAATAATTAGAGCTCTAAGAGGACACTTACTGCTGCGTTTGCATCAATGGCATGTTTGTGCTATCATAGTTGTCTGTGTGTAAAGGAGGTATGATTTCTCCAGTCACAGGGTGGAACACAGGAAGCGTTGACAGGGGCCATGCTATCTCTCTATTCTTGGACATGTCTCGAAGCTCCTTGGTAGATTTCTGAATAGCACTGTGATGAACCAGTTGGATGCTAGGTCAAAAAGAAAAACAACATATATTTAAAATCATATATTAGCCTAATGGGTCATCAATTTGAAAAAGTTATGAAGTATTTTTATCTTTTAATGTAACAAGACATTATTGCACTTTGGGCATTTAACAAACTATCTCAGAAAGTCAGATATCTCACATACTTTTAATATAACAAAACTGAAAACTATAAACTGATTTTAAAATACATGTGTTTTATTAAACTAAGCTGTGAAGCATTGTATTAATATTACTGCCCTAAGTAACAAACTAGTTTTCTATTTATTTTCTATGATTAAGATAAAACTATCATAGCTTTTATATTTTTGCTTCTGGTGGGGCATTCATAAATACTCACAGAAGTTTCATTTTATGGTAGGTTATTACTGTAGATTCTGGAAAACTTGTATGAAAGGTCTTTTCATCTGTTCTCTGGTTTACAGAAATGCAGATTGGAAATCACATAATATAAATGGCAAGTTAATATTCTGAATCTGAAATATTTAAGGTTTAATTTTTATCTGTTTACTCTTAGTTTTCAAACCCTTTTTAGTTTTAGTTTCTACCCCTCCTAAATATCTCTATTTAGAAAGCAGCTTTCACATTTATGAAATAAACTATGAAAGATGATGAATGAAAAAAAGCATGACACACATGAATGGAGCATGATGGGCAACTGAGAAGTGGCAAAAATGATGAAGAAAATAACAGGAAAGAAGACACTTACTCTGGTGTTTGCATGTTTCTCTTTTCCCTAGAAACAAAACAAAATTTATGAATTAAATAATAGCATTGATATTTGGAACATTAAGACTATATGCTCATGGGATCTTGCATGATGTGGAAATGCTGACATTGTTACTATTAAATGCAACCAGGCAGCATTTGCCACCAGGTTTATGGCATTACTTGGATGATACACATACAACGATGGAATACTGATGAGAAACACATAGAAAAATGGAAAAAAAATGGAGATTAAGAATCAAGGCCTTGATTGAAATAAATTCTATGACATAATGAAATCAAGCTACATGTAAAAATGAAAGAATTTGTTACTTGCTGCTTTATTAATTTTTTAACCTTTGCTTTGTTACCCTGACTTCCAGGTAATCTTCGGAGATTATCTTAATTGACATAGATGTCCTGAAAGTACTAAGTATTCAGGAAGTGAAGACTCATTACTCAAATTATACCTTATTTTCATTAATTTACTCCTAAGTTGGGTTTTAAAAATATATTTTAAACATTTAGACTGTGTCACCTTGACAGCAGAATGATTTCAAGAAGAATTTTGACCATCACTTCTGATCAAACTAACACAATTTTTTTGAAGTGCAATTACAGGTCTGCAAAGCAGTCTCTGCTCGTACAAGATAGCTTGTATAACCAAAATATCTAGCCTCAATTATTTCTTGGGACTGTTTTGCCAGTGTGAATTTACATCTAGCCTTAATAATTTTTGAATAAACTAATTATATCCCCTAATTTGATTTACTAGACTCAAAATTATTTTAATTCATTTTAAAGAAATAAAATATTGCAGTTTGACTGAACACAATTTCAATTCATTTACAAACTGTTTTATAAGCTAAATGAAACTTTGCTTTTAATGGAATCTTCTATGTTGTTATCTTAGCAGGATCTCTAATTTTCTTATTAGTCTTAAAGTACTCACACTCCTTCCCGTCGGCAGCACATGATATAAGCGAGTATTAGAAAAAGGACCAGTGCTACTGCCGAGGGCACAGCCAGTGTAATTAGGAAATCCGTGTAATAGTCTCTGCTTTTCAAAGAATCAGAAGGGGGTTTGTATTCTCCACCATCAGGTAAAATCCCCTCTCCACGAATCACTTCCTGATAGGTGGACACTTGCTTTGTTTTATCAACCTGATACAAAAGAAGACAATTATACAATAAATTAATAGTTGCAAACATTGAGCTTTTAAGATTTGGACACACTAAAATATTCTTTGACAAATTATCTAAAAAGCCGTCTTTTCCAATTACTTTATCACTTTGAATTTGCAAGTATTTACTGGAGGTAGGGAATGTAATGAATGAAAGTAATAAAGGCTTTACTTTGGTCTACTTTTTATGTTCTCCCTAAAACATATATACATATACATTTACATGTGTACATATTTAACGTGTGTGTGTGCCTATGAGTGTAGTTGTTCTTTCTAGGTTTCCTTTCTCTAAAGCAGTAGTCCTTTACACTACCATGTAAATGTCTTATTTCCTAGTGGCAATACTCAAGTGCAGATGTTACCAAACCTAAAACTGGCTGAAAAACAGGTATGCACCTACGGTTTCTAAGTTTAGTGAAAGAGAAAGGAAAAGAAAAAAAAAAACAGGGACAATTTCCAAACATGTTGTCCTTGATCTTTCTGCCTTCCAGTTGACAGAAGTAACTTTTATGGAAGATAGTCTAGGGAATATGGAACCTAACCCAGTCTTAATTCCATCCCAGAATCAAAAAAACTACAACAGTTGCACTATGTTAATTTACCTCCACATTAATTGAGCTGCTTTCACTGAGTTGCATTTAATTATGCTAAGGTTTTTATTGAAGCACACTAAAAATGCAGCCATGTGAAATTTGCTACTACATTTGCTACTAAAATAAACTGTTGAGGATAATTATTGTAGCATTATTCAGTATCTTCTCCCAAAAAACTCCACTTGAAAAATTTTCTTAATAATACAGTGTTAGTTAAAACTTTTGTTTTCTGCCAAAGAATGGATCCTGTGCCTCTTTTTTAAGAATGAGAACTCAATGACTGATGAATTTCATTTTTTTTTTTTTGTCCTTCACATTAGGCAGCTTGTTGTCAAACACAGCCTTATGCTTATTTTTAGAGGGTGAAATTTAGGTCCTGATTTTCCATTTCTTTTATATTTTATTTATTATGTTTATTGTATGACTCTTATTTAACCTTCTGAAATCTTTTGTGGCAAGATATGGCATAAAAATGAATACATGTAAAATAAAAATTCCCAAACTTTCCACTTATAAAGCCTTACCACATAAAAATCTTCAAGGCATATGTCATTTTTAAACTTTTAGAGATTGGGTAATAGTCCTAAACATAAACTCATTTTCCAGAACAACCACAAGTAAAATGGCATTGTTAGGGTCTGCTGTCCACTGATGCTGGGAGAGGAAACCGAGTTATGGTTGCAGCTGCTCAGTCTCCTGAACCCTTGTATCATTAGCACCATGATTGAAATATTGAGCAAATGTGCCTATAATAATAATTTTACTTGACTTAGGAAGGCAAAGAAGGCCATTTTTCTAAGGGCCATGAGACAAGAGGCATGAGAGGAAGAGTTCAAGGCAAAAGGCCACAAGGAGTGCTAAGTGTTGCGATGTGAGTAATATGTTCTCTAGTACTGGATCCTGGAAAGTTGCCTGCAGCTGGTTCTCTAAGACATACAGTGATAGTTGTGTTTATGTGTCAACAACTTTGTTCAAATGTCAACTTTAAACTTAGATCTAATTCACTCATCACCAATCATAAAAAGTTGACAGAAGTGAAAACTAAAAGGTCACTAAATTAAAACATCAGTTGGATACATTAAATATGAAAAGGAAAAAAACAAAGAATTAAAACAACTCTCCTACCTTTCAGATAATAGGATCTAAAAATTATATACAGACATACAAAATGATATATAAACATATATAAAATATTACACATATCTTAAATATATTTGAAACCTTACATTTTCCTAAATCTTTTAACATGCAAATTAAAATGTGATTTGGAAAGAAATATAATGTTTATGAATTACGGGTAAGATTCTAACTTTTTTCACTTGGAATTGTCTCTATATACTTTCCTTATAATTTGAGGCTTCAGAATATTAAATCATAGCACAATATTGCTTTATTTTCAGATTTATTATTGTACTCCATCCTCTCCTCCAAAGTGGGGTAGTGGTGGAATATTTAAGAAGAATCTTTCTGCACATATCATACTAACTCCATTATCTGTGCCCATTTAGCAGCTATATGGATGTCCAAGCAATTCATCTGGAACACCTGCCAAGCGAATCCAGCCCCAGCAACTAATCAAGGGTAGAATAAGTACAAAAGTGGATATATTCTTTCCTAAATGGATGCACTGTTCACGACCTTACCAGATCCTTAAACTCAGGGAAGTCAACTGCAGTTAAAGTAAAACCAGGGTTTATTCCTAAAAGCAATTCAGGTTTTAGTCAAATGTTACTACCTCCAGCCACATAATTTTTAACTACACTTGCAAAAGAACAAAATAAAAACTCACCAATGAAATTTTGCACCAGTCAATGTAAAATTGAGTACGAAATTTTTTATCACATGTTATTACAGGCTCCATTTCTTGACTGCATCTCAACTGATTCTGTGGATTTTCAACTTCTCGTAAACAAGAAGAAAACGGGACATCTGCACCAACCATGACATAAACGCTGTAAAAAATGTGAAACTCTCAGGGTATTCTTTAAGAAAATTGAAAATACTAAAAAACAATCTACCTTGAAAGTAGGATTTAGCCTAAGAGGGCAGATGAGAAGCACATGTGAAATTCATGGTCCTGAGGCATAGGCTCATTAAAAGATTGAGAACTAATCATATAGAATTCCCCTCCCACAACACCTGACCATCATATTACTAAAGCTCTACTTATAGTCATTCCTTTCACTCCATACATTAGTCTGGCTATCAAGAAAAAATTATAAAATATACTATCAGCAAAAAACACAGTTTGAAAAGGCTGAACAAGCATCAAACCAGACTCAGATACGGCAGAGATGTTGAAATTATCAGACCAGAAATTTCAAACAACTATGACTAATATGCAGAGGGCTCTAATGAATAAAGTGAAGCTACTTTGCAAGAAATGTTAAAATAACTTCTTTCGAGAGATGGAAAATGATATAGGTCAGAAACTCAGATCTCATAAAGAAAAGTAGAGCATCAGAGAAGAAATAAATGAAGATAAAATAAAACCTTCTGTCATTATTAATTGATCTAACAGATAACTTGTTTAAAATAATAATAGCAACAACATATTCACCCATGTATCCATAAATATATACATCTATATGTTTATATACACTTATATATAAACAAAATGAACGACGGCAATGATACAAGAGAGATGAGGGATAGACAGGGATTATTTTGTTATCATAAGATACTTGCATTACCTAGGAAGTAGCATAATGTTATTTGAAAGTGAACTTGGATTGGTTTTATATGTATATTGCAAACTCTAAGACAATCACTAAAAGAAAGTTTAAAAAATACAACTAATGTTAAAAGAGGGGAGAAAGCAGAATCATTAAAAAATGCTCAATTAAAAATATAAAAAGTGGGAGAAGAGTGGAAGACAAAAACAGAAACAAAAACCAAAGGCAACAAACAGAAAACAATAACAAACATGGTAGATTATTTTATTTTATTTTAGAGACAGAGTCTTGCTCTTTAACAGCCCAGATAGGAGTGCAGATCTCCGTTCACCGCAATCTCTGCCTCCCAGGTTCAAGTGATTCTCCTGCCTCAGCCTCCTGAGTAGCTGGGACTACAGGTGCCCAACACCACACCAGCTAATTTTTGTATTTTTTATAGAGATGGGTTTTCACCACATTGGCTAGGCTGCTCTTGAACTTCTGACTTCAGGTGATCTGACTGCCTTTGTCTCCCAAAGTGCTGGGGTTACAGGTGTGAGCTACCATGCCTGGCCTCAATAATCACATTAAACATCAATGGTCTAAATACCCCAATTAAAAGACAGAGACTGTTACAGTGGATTGAAAATCAAGATCCAACTATATGCTGTTTACAAAAAAAAAAATCTACTTTAAATACAAAGATACATATACATTAAAAGTAAATGCGTGGAGAAAGATATACTATGCTAACAATAACTCTAAAAAGCAGGAGGAGCTATATTAATTTCAGACAGAGCCAACCTCACAGCAAGTAAACTTATCAGAGACAAAGGCATTACATAGAGATCAATTCTCTAAGAATACAAATAACTTCTTAATGTGTATGTGCCTAATAACAGTGTATCAAAATACATGAGGCAAGAGCTGATAGAAGTGCAAAGAGAAACAGATGAATCCACTATTACAGTTGGAGATTTCAACATCTCTTTATCAGAAATGGACACAACCAGCAGGCAGAAAATTGGTAAAGACATAGTGAAACTCAGTATCATCATCAGTTGACTGGTTTTAATAGACACTTATAGACTACTTCATCCAACAATAGCAGAACACACATTCTTCTTAAGTTCATATGAAACATTTAGCAACATTCCAGGCCATAAAAAATTAACAAATTTAAAAGAATGGAAATCATACACTGTCTGCTTTCAGACCACAGTAGCATTAAACTGGAACTCAATATCAAAAGAGAACTGAAAAATCCCAAACTATTAGGAGACTAAACAACATACTTCAAAAACTGTGCATGGATTAAAGGAGAAATCCTGGAAGAAACTTAGAAATATTCTGAATTAAATAAAAATGAAACCATAACTTATTAAAATGTTTACAATTCAGCAAATGTAATACTTAGAAGGAAATTCATAGCATTGAATGCATACATTAGAAAAGAAGATCTAAAATCAATCATTGAAACCCCCACCACAAAAAACTAGAAAAAGAGGAACAAATCAAATCCAAAGCAAGCAGAATAAAAAAATAAATAAATAAAAATCAGATAATCTGCATAGGCCTATATGTAGCAAAGAAATTGAATCAGTAATTAATAATCTTTCCAAACAGAAAGCATCTGGTCCAAAGGGTTTCACTGTTGAATTCTACTACACATTTAAAGGAGAAATGATGCCAATTCTCCACAATATTTCTCACAAGACAAAAGCCAAAAGAATACTTCCTATCTTTTTGTGAGGCCAAAATTACCTCAATACCAAAACTAGAAAACAGCATTATGAGAAAAGAAACTACGCAACACACCAGCATCTCTCATAAACACAGGCACAAAAATCCTCAAAAAAAAATTAGCAAATCATTCAACAATGTATAAAAGGAATTATACACAATGATCACTGGGACTTTCCCCAGTTATGCAAGGCTAGTTCAACATTCAAAAATCAGTTAATATCACATGAACAGGCTAAAGAAGAAATATCACATGGCAGCATCAACAGATGCATGAAAAGCATTTGACAAAATCCAATGGCAATTTGTGAAAAAAAAATTCATAGTAAACTAGGAATAGAGGGGAATTTCCTCAATTTGATAAAGAATATCTACAAAAAATCTACAGCTAACATTACTCTAAATGGTGAGAAACTTGAAGTTTTCCCACTAGTATCAGGAACAAGTTAAGATTGTTGCCTCTCTTTATTGTTTTCTAGCATCATACTGGAAGTCCTAACTAATGTAATAAAAGACAAAAAGAAAATAAAAAGTACACAGATTTGAAAGGATAAAATAATACTGTTTGCAGATGATATGATTCAAAAGAATTGATTTTTTAAAATCTCCTAAAACTAGCAAGTAATTACAGCAAGGTTGTAGGAATCAGCAATTAATAACCTTCCAAAACAGCATCAAATTACATGAGGCAAAAGCTGATAGGGCTGATACTAAGATTAATATAACTAAAGTCAATCACTTTCCTATATACCAGCATGAATAAGTAGAACTTGAAATTTAAAACACAGGCCGGGTGTTGTGCCTCACTCCTGTAATCCTAGCACTTAGGGAGCCCAAGGTGGGTGGATCACCTGAGGTCAGAACTTCGAGACCAGCCTGGCCAATAAGGTGAAACCATCTCTACTAAAAATACAAAAATTAGCTGGGTATGTTGGCATACCCCTGTAGTCCCAACTTCTCAGGAGGCAGAGGCAGGGGTTAAACCAGGGAGGCAGAGGTTGTAGTGAGCCGAGATCCTGCTGCTGCACTCCAGCCTGGGCAACAGAGTACCCTCCAAAATAAAATACTTAAATATAAGTCTAATTAAATAGGTACAAGATCTGGATGAGGAAAACTACAAAACTGATTTAAAAAATCAAAGAAGACCTAAATAAATGAAGAGATATTCCATGTTTATGGATAAGAAGACTCAATATTGTCAATATGCCAGTTCTTTCCAAATTAATTATAGATTCAATATAATCTCAACCATATTTTCAGCAGGTTAATTTGCAGATATTAACAAACTCATTCTAAAGTTTATATAGAGAAGCAAAAGATACAGAATAGCCAAAACAATATTGAAGCAGTAGAACAAATTTTGAGGACTGACACTATCTAACATCAAGATTTACTATAAAGTTACAGAAATCAAGACAGTGTAGTATTGGGAAATAACTGACAAAACAGATCAATGGAACAGAATACACATTTAGAAATAGACCCACATAAATCTATTAAACTATTCTGTGGCAAAGGAGCAAAAGCAATACAATGGAGGAAAGACAGTCTTGAACAAATGGTATTGAAAAAACTAGACTTATACATGTAAAAAATGAATCTGGACACATAAGCCCTTCACAAAAATTAACTCAAATGGATCACAGATCTACACATAAAATGCAAAACTATGAAACTCCTAGAAGATAATAGAGGAGAAAATCGAGATGACCTTGAATTTGATGACTATTTAGTTAAAACACCAAAGGCACAATCCATGAAAGAAAGAATTGACAAGATGGACTTCATTAAAATTAAGATTTTCTGTTCTGAAAAAGACGTCAATAATACAAAAAGCCACAGACTAGAAGAAAATATTTTCAAAATGCCTATCTGATAAAGGACTGTTATCCAAAATATACAAAGAATTCATAAAACAAAAGACAACAAACAGTCCGATTAAAAATAGGCCAGAGTCTGGGTACAGTGGCTCAAGCCTGTAATCTCAGCACTTTGGGAGGTGAACGAAGGTGGGCAGATTGCTTGAGGCCAGGAGTTTGAGACCAGCCTGGCCAACATGGCGAAA
>CAUYLG010075600.1:0-15571 GCA_963573385.1 Cacajao melanocephalus
TTACTTAAAAAAAAAACACAAAACCCAAAGCACCTGACCTGATATTCTACAAGTATTAGCTAAGACCCCATGCTGGGGATTTCAAGATTCATTTTTGAATGAATAGAGAACTTAAAATAGAAAAAAAAACTTCAATGTTGGTTATAATATCACTAAGCAAGTTTTTGTTTGTTTTGAGGCAGAGGCTTACTCTGTCATCCAAGCTGGAGTGCAATGACAAAAAAGCAGCTCACTGCAGTCTTGACCTCCTGGGTTCAAGCAATCCTCCTCCCTCAGCCTTCCTAGAAGCTGGGACTACAGGTATGTGCCACCACACCCAGCTAATTGTTTGTAGTTTTTGTAGAGATAGGGATCCCACTATGTTGGCCAGGCTGGTATCAAACTCCTGGGCTCAAGTGATCCTCCTACATTGGCCTCCAAAAGTGCTGGAATTTCAGGTGAGAGCCACCATGCCTGGCCCTTTTGTGGTGTCTCTTCAAATGCTAATTTTTGACAATGACACAGAGAGGACAGAAGTAAGTAAACTTTTAATAGTTAGGATCATAATTGGTAGGGTTATGGATAATATTTGAGAATAAATAATTGACGTTAAGACATTCATGCTCTTGGGAAATTTTTTTTGAGAGAGCTATTTCAAAAAAGGCATTATAAACAACTCTGAGAATGAGAAAACCAGATTAAGTCCTATCATAAATTCCATTGCTACATTTACATATTAAAATTCTGACTGCGGTTTACTTTTATGTATCTGACGTTTATACAAACAGATATAACAACCATTGTTTAGAAGTACCCTGTATACTTGCATTTTGTCTGTTCTTTGATTTCTTCTTACTTTCTTCCTGATGAAAAGAAAAATAATTCTTCCAAGTAATTCCACACAACTTATTTTCTGATTTGAACCAACAATCCTGCTGTTGACAGGATTCTCGGGAGCTTATAAATGTCAGCTTGTTCATAGTTTTAGGCAGAGTGATCCAGGAAAGCAAATTCTCATGAAACACTTATCTTCTTCTCTTTAAACTTTTTTTTCCTTAAGAATTGCTTTTTCTTCTTGGCATAAAAATAATTTGCTTTGTGCTGATGGGAATGATGTGAATCACATCTGTAAGTCACTTTTAGCTATGTTTCCCTGGCTGAGTGAAACAAAGTAAAAAGAAACCCAGAGTTTATCCCTTCACCATTTTCTAGTTGTCTTTTTCTTTACTATCATCTGCCTGCTTTATGCTTTTCTTAAACTGTCAACAATAGGGGCTGTGCTTGCTCTCCAAAATTAAAGTGAAAAGAAGTCATAAATGTAGCCACCGTGTTTTAATGAATTGCAAATCACTATGCATTAATACAATGATGCAGGGACACATTAAAATTTCACACCAAGAAGGCTCCTTTGCACACCAAGTGGCATTTTTAGGAGCATAAAAAAATTGTGCCTAAGGAACAAGAATGTTAAGATCTTAAAGATAATTTTAGAATATGTTTTAGAGTGAATCAGGAACCCAAATTTTGCACGTTGTCCCCAATGACCATTTTAAAGTAAAAATAAATCAGTAAAAATGGTTTACACATACACCATACACACACACATCAGTAAATATGATTTATATATTTGATATGCCAAACTGTTCAAGTTCTATTTTAATTTACATAGATCTACATTTCTTTTTGACCTCAATAATAATAATAATGAACCCACAATTTTTTGTATAAACTGTACAATTTGTTTTCACACTTTACTATAAATGAGATCAGTAGATGTTCCATGAGGAAACAAAGGCAGTATTAAACTTATTTTGGTGACTAGAATTATAACTTTTGCATTTCTGTATAGTAATTTCTAATTCCTTATTTTCTTTTCTAAAATTTGTTTACTTTATCAATTATAAAAATGTTAAAGATATTGTAATAGTTCAAGGTTATGTATATAATTTAGAAGTTATGATATTTAAACCTTCATACATTAGAGGAGAGGCGTTAGCAAAATGAAGTAGCACCCAATATATCCAACATTTGATGATTCACTAAAAAATAATTGTAAGTATTACCTTGTAGGAGACCTGTCAGGGTGGTGGGGAAAATTACAGGAAAGATGCAAACCTTCTTGGAAGGCTGGAAGGCTTTGCAAAAGCTTTGGGAAGGGTTATGGCTGAAGGCAGCCTAATCCTCTTACCTTGAGCTAATAGCAAAGAGCAGATAACAAGAGAGTGCAAAGGAATTTATCTAGATAGGTTTCTTTACCTATTTCTCCCAGAAAGCAATCTTCAATCATTTGCACGCAGGACTGCTCTCTACTAGGGTGGTCAGCAATGTTAATTACCCACAAATGGTGATTGCTTGAGACCTTTGTCATTAAATCTGTTCTAAAATAAATATGAGCGTCTCTGACAAATTGGGCCTGCACAGCTGGACTCCCTCTTTGGGGTCTGTAAGCCCTGAGGTCCCCTAGCAGTGATCTCACAGGCAAAACACCTGTGTCTGTGAACTCCTTTCACCCATCGCTTGGCCAGAGTCTGTGGGCCAGACTTGGCATTACCTCTCATCAATTCCATAAACTAGGTGAAAACCATTAGATTAAGTTTTTGTCAATAAGATATTTTGTACAATATAGATATATATATATTCAAATATTTCAAATTGTGATATTTAGGTCCCCCATAGGGATTTAAAATTGAAAAACAGGCCAGTTGTGGTGGCTCAGACCTGTAATCCCAGCACATTGGGAAGCCAAGGGAGGAGGATAACTTGGACCCAGGAGTTGGAGACCAGCCTGGGCAACATGACAAACACTGTTTCTACTAAAAAAACAAAATATAGCTGGGTTTGGTGGTGCCCATCTGTGGTCCCAGCTAAACAGGAGGTTGAGGCATGAGAATTGCATGAACTTGGGAAGTGGAGGTTGCAGTGAGCCGAGATTGTGCAGCAGTACTCTAGCCTGGGCAACAGAGTGAGAGTCTATTTTAAGGAAAGAAAGAAAGAGAGAAAACGAGAAAGAGGAAGGAAGGAAGGAGGGAGGGAAGGAAGAAAGGAGAGAGGGAGGGAAGGAATGGAGGGAGAGAGGGAAGGAGGAGGGACGGAAGGAAAGAAAAAGAAAGAAAGAGAAAGAGAGATAAAGACAGAGAAAGAAAGAATGGAGGGAGGGTGGGAGGAAAGAGAGACAGAGAAGGAAAAAGAACGGGAAGAAGGAAGGAAGGAGAAAAAATTAAAAAATAACTTTTATCTTTATTGGGTAGAGACTACCCTGCCTGAGCATTAAATTTTAAAAAGTATATGGACTGTATTTTACAAGTTATTTTGTAAATTTTACCTTTTTTGGGTCTGTTTATCTTGAGAAATTTTATACTTTTGTAAGTGTAATATGGTAAAACGTATTATCTAATTTGCCTGAATACAGATATTTTCCTTAATTATGGCATTTTCAAAAGTAAGTCTTTAAATGTTTAATCAAAATACATTGGCCAGGCATGGTGGCTCATGCCTACAGTCCCAGCATTTTGGGAGGCCAAGGAGAGTGAATTACTTGAGGTCAGGAGTTCAAGACCAGCCTGGGCAACGTGTTAAAACCTCATCTCTAATAAAAATACAAAAATGAGCAAAGCGTGGTGGTGCACGTGTGTAGTCCCAGATACTTGGGAGGCTGAGGCATGAGAATTGCTTGAAACCAGGAGGTGGAGGTTGCAGTGAGCTGAGATTGCACCACTGCACTCCAACCTGGGTGACAGAGTGAGATTCTTCCCACTGCACTCCAACCTAGGTGACAGAGTGAGATTCTGTCTTAAAAAAAATTAACACAGTATTTTGTTTATTATACTAGGAAGTAGTAGGCTTATGAGTTATTTACAGTGTCAATCCACTGTCTTATTTATATGAGCTTGAGTAGGAAATTACCTGTTGAAATTTACATTCTATTATAACTATAGGTCAGTAAACCATTTTGGAAATTTGAATCAGGAAAATCTTTAAAACTGTTATTTACTTTTTTCTTCAGAAACTTCCGTAGAGTTCACAAAGATTTGAATATTCTCTGGAACCCTGAAGTTACATTAAATGTCATATTTTATAGTATCCCGGCAGCTTTATGTATTTCAAAACTAAACCACTGATTCTGAATAATAGTTGCAAGTAAGCTATATTCTAGAATTTTTTCCAGACATATTGTCAATACTATCCTTAGTCTTAAGTTATTTATTATGCTTCACTGATTTTAGCTATATGTATATGTCTAAGTGGTCATATTTTAGAACCAAGCTTCATAGCACATATTGGAAAACTTAGCAATTATATTAGTGCAGGAGCTTAAAGGAAACAGTGCAGCACTGTGCCATGGAGGAGCTGGCTGTAGCCATCTAGGCCTCTTGGTATCCGGCTTTGCTCTTGGAATTTTCTGTATCTCTTCATTGTAACAGATGCTCAAAGAGTTTGTTAAAGTCCACCTTTAAGAAATGTGCTACATCCTATTCACAATAGCAAAGACTTGAAACCAACTCAAAAGCCCATCAGCGATAGACTGGATAAAGAAAATGTGGCACATATATACCATGGAGTACTATGCAGCCATAAAAAGAATTAGTTCATGTCCTTTGCAGGGACATGGATGAAACTGGAAATCATCATTCTCAGCAAACTAACACAGAAACGGAAAACCAAACACTGCATGTTCTCACTTATAAGCGAGAGTCAAACAATGAGAACACATGGACACAGGGAGGGAAACATCATACACAGGGGCCTGTCAGGGGTGGGGGCCAAGGGGAGGGATAGCATTAGAAGAAATACCTAATGTAGATGACAGGTTAATGGGTGCAGCAAACCACCATGGCACGTGCATACCTATGTAACAAACCTTCATGTTCTACACATGTATCCCAGAACTTAAAGTATAAAACAAACAAACAAACAAAAACCCAGAAATATTCTACATCTTCTGTAGTACTTTTTTCTGGCTAGAATTGAAGATCTGATGAGTACCAGAGACCATCTCTTTTTTTTGTGCTTGACTTTCACCTAAGGAGGTAAAAAAGGCTCAATAACACAACTTGCGGTGGTGCAAGCTGAACCCTGCCATTTCCAAAAGAAGTTCAGAATCTGCACCAGTGAACAAGGACTGGCCTTTCATCATCCCATAGGTATTTACTGATGGCTCCCTTAAGGTCCAACTTAAATGTCGACAGAGATGACGTTACTAGCTGAGTGTTATTGAGAATTTAGCCCATGCCAGTCCCTGTACTAAGGACTTCACCTCCCTTTCCGTATTTGCTCCTCATTGTCCCATGGGATAGATATATATTAGTGTCATTTAAATATGAAGAAACAAAGGCAAAAGGAGTGAAAACTGATGATCTCATCACTGTTAACGCACTTTTGAAATCTGTATTCCACTCCAAGTATATTTTATTAAATCCTTATGTCTTCCAACACCCTTGAGAAGTAGAAGAGCACTGCTATAGCACAGTTTGTCTTCCCCTTAATTTCAAAAGTTCTTTGGTGGACAAAAAGGAGATGTGAGAGATTTTCTTTCCTCTAGTTTCCCCCCACTTTGAATCTGGAAATGGAGGCAGACACTGTAGAAGGCCAGGCTCTGGGGGTTCACCGCAGTGCATGCTATACAGATCTAAACTATATGGTTTCTTGGGAACTAGAGTGAAGTTCTGATAAAATATACTGAAAAGTGATTACACAGCACTAATAATATGGAACTGTTGGGAAGAAGAAACCAGCTTCTGAAAGAATGGCTTCTCCCTTGCCCTCCCTTTGAAATGATTTCAGCTGTCTAGAGCTTCCCTGAAGGAAATCCATCATAGAGAAGAAAGAATATTTCTATTCTGATCCTCCCCATTCCTTTTATGCTTTCCAATACCTGACCCCACTGTAACCTCATCATTGCTTTACAGCTGGCTGGTGAAGGGAAAAGCTATTCCTAGCACAGCAGATGTAGGAAGCACCAGCCAGATGAGCCCTGGAGCTGGCAGTAGGTTTGGTTTGGTAATAAAGAAACAGCTCAGGAGAAGCATGGGAAAGGGACATTGAATTATTCACTGAGAGACATTATCCAACAGTTGTGAGATAAATCTTGAAAGAGAAAGAGGGAAAAGGGGTGAATGTGACATGAGGAAAAGAGAAGAGAGGGAGAGGAAGAGGGAAGAGACAGTAATTTTGCTTCAAAAGGCCTGCAAATTCTGGAGGTATATAAATTCAATTTGGTTTTGTAATGTGAATAGTAAACACATCAGCTCCTTAAACTTATGCTAAACTGACTGTATTGTCCTTATTTTTATAGCTATTGATTATCAAGTCTTGCACATTAAGAGAGCATGCTTTCCTGATTATACCGTGACGAGGCATAAGAATGGGAATTATTTTCTCTGGAGTTTGTTATGCGACACCACCCTATTCTTAAAGAAATTTCCATGCAGTTGAAGCACTGGGATACTGACGTGGTGTCCTGTAATTCTGTTTATGACACTAAACACTGCCAGCTCTGTCCAAGAATAAGAATTGGGAGGAAGGATTGAGAATAAAAGGAAATAAATAAATGTTTAAAAAATGTTTGAAGAAACAAATGTGAAAGAGGGAAAGAAACCAAAATCATAAAAGACAAAGATTTATGAGAAGAGCATTGGAAACCCAGAACAGTGAAGCCATAAAGAGCCATGCTTGTTACTTACTACTACAGCTGTCCAAAAATGCTTCCAGTGGGGGGAAGTTCAATGTCTCACCAGACAGCTCATTTTCTTTCTGAAGAGTTTACTAATAGGAGGTTCACATTTGGATTAATCTAGGCTCTTGTCTGGAAGCTTAACCAATGTGGAATCTCTTCTATGTTAACGTTCTTCAAATATGTGAGGACAGTTACCACGTTTCTGAGTTGTCTCCGTTCTTTCAGCCAATCCTCTTGCTCTCTGGTTGCCAGATTTCCTCCTTGGCACACACTTCAGGTGTCTGTGTTCCTCTTGCAATCTGACACTTTGAACTGAACATAATCCTTCAGATGTGGTCTGGACAGTGCAAAGTTCAATGGGACTACTCCCTTTCTTGATTTGAAGTTGACACTTTATGAAGACTCACACGAGCTTATTTGGCAACAGGTCAACTGTTGGCACCACAGTGAACTTGTAGGCAGCTAAAACCCCAAGTTATTTGTTTTCCGTATTCACTCTTCTTAAGCCAGTTGTCCTGCATCTTGGAGAAGAGCAGTTTATTTTATGAATCTACAGAGAGAATGTTTTGTTTCTCTTTGCTTTCTCTCATTTTTTCTTGCTTTTTAAAGATCTAGAAGATACTTGATTTTGTCATTCAATATGTTAGCTTTTGCTCCTGTTAATTTTGGTAAACATGTTGTCTTCATCTGAATCATGGGTTCAAGAGTTTGAGGGGACAGAACTAACTCAGAATAAAGCCTTATAAATTGTTACTGAATAACTGCCCTTAGGTTAACTTTGATTTGTTACTCAATTCACCCTAAATGGCATGTTCAACTTTTTACTTACCATTCAGTTTATTTTTTTCCAATTAAAAGGATTGTATTTTCTACAAGCCTTATTGGAACTGAGATATAGCATACGTGTAACCTCCCCGGATTTTGCATGCTGGAAGAAATTTTCTTTTCTTTTTTTATTTTTAAGAGACAGGGTCTCACTATATTGCTTAAGCTGGAGTGCAGAGACCATTCACAGGTGCATTCATAGTTTGCTGCAGCCTCAAACTCCTGGCCTCAAGCAATCCTCTCAGCTCAGCCGCTAGGGCAGCTGGGACTATAGGAATGTACCACTGCAAGATATTTAAATGATATATTTTGGGCATAAATTTTTTTAAACAATGTAAGGCCACTTCTAACGATCACCAATTCCTGTAGTAGCTTACTGAATAAAAATCAACTTCCTAGCCAGCTTGGTTTTTCAAAATCAGGGAACCATAATCAACCTGTTAATTAGTTTAATTTCTAAAATCCAGACTTTTCCCTTTTTGACATTGAGATACTACATGTCTTCAGTATTCTGATATCCTTGCTTTTTATGAGTCTTCAGTGAATGCTTTTAAATATTTTCATACCCATATTGATATTTAAAACCTGACATGTAATGTGATGCATTCTGGGTTCTCAATTTAGCTAACTGTTCTTACAGTCTGTTAACCCATGAAACCAAGCTGCTTCCATACAAGGTTAAACCCCAGGGCAAGGTAATGTTGAAAGCAGTCACTAGAGGGCAATAGAGGGCTGAGAAATAGGTACAGGACCGGTCGACCCCTGGTTAGAAGGACCAAGAGAATGGTAGGCTGGAGAAGACTAATCCTCTGTAAAAGAGGCAACTCTCAGGTTTACCTCAAAATTCCACTTTAGATATGGTTCACATAAGAACTGAGATAGAACTGGGACTCAATCAAGACAGCTCAGCCAGTCTGCACTCACTTGGGAGACACATCAACATTTTTAGGAGGTTTGATATCAATGCCAGAAAATGATATTGAAGCAGGAGTCTTGGTGTCATGGTTGAAGTCTGCAGTCAAAACTGAGATCATAATTATGTAAATTCAGCGACAATAGTTACAATTTATTGAGTGTCTACTATATGTCTAGCAATGGGCCAATACTATCTTCCATTCTTGGAACAAGCTTTGGAAATTAGTATTTTCCCCATTTCACAAAAAGGAAATTAAAGAACAGGATTTAAGAAATTTAAGTGGCAGAACTGGGATCTCAACAGAGATTAGTTGAGCTGCAAGGCATGTACTCACTATGCTGAAAGACTGCACAACACTGTATCCTGGTTCAATAATTAGAACTCTGGGAAGAGATCATATTTCATCAGTCCTTCACAGATTTGAAGTCCATTCTGCTTTTTTAGGACGACGCAAACAAAATATATCGTATTAATACATTTCATTTCCTTTAAAGTCAAGGCAAATGAATACTTTGTAAATATAATGTTTGACTTTTTAAAAGTTATATGTGTTTATTACAAACTTAGTACGGTGAAGATTCTCAGTAACAATTTGAATTTCCAATAGGATCTGCACCTTTTGGCCCAAATATTGGCCACATAAACGTGGCACCAGATCTATCTGGTAAAAACGCATATTAAGTAGTTAAGGGAGCAAATATTTACAGGGGGTAAAATAATTTTCGGTTTTAGCATCTGTGAAGCCAATATGAGGTCAACAGGTAAATGAATTTGGGGATAAAATGATCAGTAGAGGCATGATAAAAGGATTTTAAAAGCACTGACTCTTATTAAATAACTTAATGGAAGAGAAAGTTTAAAAAATGATTCAAAATATAGCTCAAGCAATAAGGTCCCTGATTTCAAAGATGAATACATATGTTTGAATAAAATTGTTTCAAGAAATCTGAGATTCAAAAGGTCATATTTCTAAACACACTGGAAGCATTCTAAAACAAGCTATAGTACTATAGCAACAAGCATGGTTCCTTATTGTTTCCCTGTTTTGGGTTTCTAAAGCTTTTCTCAAGACAGAAGTAATTAAAATAATATATTACCAGCAGGGCGCAGTTTATTTTATTTAAATGTAATATATATGACATTTAATAATATATATTACATGTAATAATATATATTATTACATGCCTGTATTATTTTATTTAAATATATATTATATATATATAATTTTATTTAAATATATATTTAAATGTAATATATATTATTACATGCCTGTATTATTTTATTTAAATGTAATATATATTATTACATGCCTGTAATCCCAGCACTTTGGGAGGCTGAGGCGGGCGGATCACAAGGTCAAGAGATCGAGACCATCCTGGCCAACATGGAGAAACCCCATCTCTACTAAAAATACAAAAATTAGCTGGGCGTAGTGGCATGCGCCTGTAGTTCCTGCTACTCGGTAGGCTGAGGCAGAAGAATTGCTTGATCTCAGGAGGTGGAGGTTGCAGTGAGCCGGGATCGCACCACTGCACTCCAGCCTGGCACCTGGCGACAGAGCGAGACTCTGCCTCAAAAAAAAAAATAATATATTACCACCAAAATCCATTTTAGGTTGTCTGATGGGATTTCCTGTGGTTTTTGCAAGTCACTGACATCTTACTATATATTTGAATGTATCATTACATATCTCAATGTATTTAAACCTATTAACAATGATCTCTCCCCTGTTTGTCTTCTTCCTCCACAACATATACAAATAAAAGATTCCTTGCAATTAGTACACATTTCTTCCTTGAACTTAATAAATAATATTTTCTTAGCAACTTTCTCTCTCTGATCCAAAAAAATATAATTTGTAAGGAATATGAAATAGAAAACTTCAGGTTTATAGACTGGAGACCCATAATTCATATTATTTGTTTATGTTTTCATATTTTCAGAAAATACAGATTTTAAATACTTGTAAAAAATAAATGAGATGTTAGTTTTAAATTCTGCCTCAATCAAAATACCTGAAAAGCTCTGTATTTCAAAAACCTGAAATGTAATTCTAATTTTATTTAAGGTTAAACATAGAAGAGTACTTTAAAAGTTCACATCTATCTGCCTTAACTTGGACTGCACAAATTCTCCCAAAGATTTACACAGTTAATACGGCAGTTTTTTGATGCACAATTATTACCAGTAGGTAAGAATTTATCTCACAGCAGCAGGATAGATGAGCCCAGCTCATGCTGGTCAGTAACTGAGCAACGTCCTACTTGCTGAAAATGGAGCTATAGCTTATAAAAGTTGGCTGTTTCTAAAATGTTCATGGGCATTCAAAACCTATAGTCTGAGCCAGATGCCTGGAAGCTCTTAGAGATTATTTTTAATTTTTCTAATACAGTCATGTCTTTCCCTTTGCTGTTTTCTTTGCACTTATCTGTCTTTTCTTATTTTGGTTTTGTTTCTTCTGTCTCCCCTGTAAACAGAGGTATGTTCTTTTTTTCTTCCTCTCAATTTCATATCTTTTCTTTTCTTTCTTGCTTTTTTCTTTTTTTTTTAATTTTTTGCATATATGAGCATACAGCATCTGTTTCGAAGCCTGTGCCAGATGGATGAAAATAATTATTGGAGAAATCTGAGAAAAGGAAGATCAAGGCATTTTTAACATCAGTATAAGATAATGAAAGGGTAGAACAAAAACTGAAAACCAGAGACACTGTCAGGAGTAAACTAACGCCACTTTTCAGAGTTTCAATAGATCCAATGGCACTGCCATAAATCTAGATTGAGAAAATCTATGAGCAGTTATTGCAGATACACTTGCCTTCTCCTCATCCCAAATTCTAAATAAAATATATCAAAATAAATGGACAGATTGGTTATTATTTAAATATTAACCCAATTTGCCAGCTTCTTTTGGGTCATAAATTTACATGGATTCATAGTAATCCAAATGACTGTATAATCCATCAGGATATTCAGGAAAAAAAAAAGAATCATTGGCAATACTCAGGCCCAGATTCCATGCCATCTACAGGGGCTGTGCCATAGTTTTTATTATGAAAGAAACTACTATTAGGATGCAGTCGGACTGGTTTTTCCAAGCACCAAATTCATATGGGTAGAACTCAATAAATACCATGCAAATAATAATGGCTAACATCTGTAGAGTTCTTTCTGGTCTACATATTGCTTTGTTTAACCTTCATAACTGTTATAATCCTCATTTATAGCTCAGGAAACCAAGGCTTAGGGAGGTAAAGTGATCTAGTTAATATCACATAGCAAAAAACAGTGTTTAAACCATAAATCTCAACTCTAAAATGAAATTTTTTATCCAAATCCAGAGCTTCTGCTACCTCGTGCTTCTCTGAAAATATGTTTAACAACAATGTTGTGATTCTACCTTTTAATGTAATTTTTAGAAAATGTTGCCCTTTCGTATCATCCAGCCATAGCAACTAATATTTTATGAAGTCATATTTCTGAGTTATTTGTAGTATGGAAACTGAACATTTGAAAACCTTTTTGAAATATATTTAAAAATGTTATTTGATTCACTTGTGATCAAAAATAATTTTTCCAAGTACTGAAGCTTGTAATGCTCTACACAATTGGCTAGCAAGCCACAAAGGATGCACAGCCTGAGGAAAAGGAGCACTGATTCCAACCAAGATGTGTTAAGAAAGTAAGGTTTCAAAGCACACACACAGATCACCATTGCATAAGGCGCTTTCCCAATCATCAGTGTTGTTGAATGAAACATAAAGGACATATACTCTATATTAAATAGATGAAGGAAAGATAGATAGCCATGTCTTTAACTACACAATGCAATCTTTGAGAGATACTTAACATGTTCTCATGTTAGGCATGCTGAATGCATGCTTTCTTTAAAAAAGAAGCCTGAAATCAATCCTTTATACTGGGAATACTCAAGAAAAGTAAAAGAAAATTCTCAAGTTTCAAAGAAAGTATATTCACTCTTGTTTGGGAAGAACATAAAAATATTTAGTTGAAGTAGGGAATAGTTTACAAAGTCTGAGTAGTTAAAATAAGAATATCATTTTTTAAAGTGCAAAATGTCAATTTTGAAATTTTAACAGAAACAAAGAATACAATTCAGCAAGTCTCCATTTATAGATTTTAATCTTGCCCCATGCCAAAATAAAGCGGCCCTTTAGTCCGCGTAAAATCCTTGATGGCAGGGTATAGACATCTTGGTGAAGGGCCATAAATGACCCACGAGCTGCCTATATCTGAGGCTGCTCTACCTCTATTAAACTGTTCTTCTGGTGGGCCGGGATCAGTGACAAAACCCCGTAGTGGTGTAGCTGAGTAGAATCAGGTAAATAAGCTACAGAGGTGCTTGTAGCCTGCAATGAGGTATAGTGGGTGTTCCCTGTTTCTGAACATTTGGGTTGGGTTTGGTTGGGGCATGGCTGGGAAGCCTGGACATGGATGCATGGAGAGTCAGGCTGTGCATTTGTGCAGGTGCACCAAATTCACATATTTGAACGGATGCTTGTTTGGGGTCACCTTTAGCTTTTGTGGACCAGCTCCCTTCCAGCTAGCTCGGTATTCAAGTGGCTATGAATAGATAAAGCAAATTCCACTCTACTTGGAGAGATACTCCTTTTATTTTGTAAGACGGTAGCCCTCTGTTTCATACAGATAACTGAGGTTTCAGGCTAGAAAAATCACTCAGAAATATGTTATATTATGTCACATCTATGCTGAAAATCTTCCAGGGATGTTCCATCACACTTGGGGAGAGTTTCAAAGCCCTCACCATGGGTTGCAAGAACATCTAGGGTCTGGCCCCTAACTTTGTCTCTGTTCTCATTTCCTACCACACTCTGCTTATTCAAGCCGCGCCAGCCCCCTGACCATTTCTCAAATAAGCCAAGTCAGCTCTAATCCCAGGATCCTTGTTACTGTTGCTGCTTCAGCCTGAACCAGCTCTGGCTTAGCTTGTTCTTCATTTCATTCAGGTCTCAAATGGTTCCTCTTCACAGACACCTTCCCTGACTGTCCTATAGAAAATGGCAATTCCTCTCATTCACCTTTTTCTTCCTAGCATTTACCACCTCTTGACATTATATGACATTTTTATTAACATACATTTATGTATCAAAATTTCATTTTTATAAAATATAAAAACTGAAATACAGGAATTTAAATGCTAGTCTAAGATGTACACGCAACTTATCTATCTTCATTGATGCAGGCTTTCTTTAGGTGAAAAAAATTTCATGTAAATCCATTTCTATTAAAAAGAATGCAACATTGGTTGAATTATTCTTTTCTCTTTTGTCTATTCTATTTTATCCTATTTATTTATCAGCCAGGAGATTAGCTATTGTTACATTTTCTTTTTGTGTCACAAAAATGCAATGTATTAAGTATCCACTATAATATAAATACATAAAATCATTATATAGTTTATGAAAACTCTAGTGTTTCATTAATATTTATTTCATGTTAAGCTCTTATTCCATGTGTAATGCAAACATGGTAAAACAGAAAAACACTTCACAAAGATGAAAGCTCAAGAAAATAAAGGCTAAGGAGTGAATTAAAGTGTAAGATATGAAAGTAATGGTTTATGGCATGTGTGCTAATCTCATTGAGCATAAGGAAGGACAGAAGAAGCCCCACTGGAATTTAAAACTTGTTATGAAGGCAACTTTCCTGATTATGTAGTTGAAAATCATTGTGATTTGTTGACATCAGAGAAGACTAGGGAATATTCTTCACTACATTTTTTTTCAGTGAAAATTACCTTTTGGGGATTATTTAGCTATCATGTAACTCCAACTTACCATGAGCAAATGGACCACATCCAGAGCTGCCACAGAAGGAAATAAAACTCATTTCCTGGTTGTTCTAAAATAACAACATATCATCTTACTTATGAGAAGACAAAGGAGATAATACAACCTCTGCTTATTGTTGAATCACAGTACTAATATGTTAATGTAACATGGCAAATACAAATTCTTTCTATTTATAACAAGTAAAATAATGGGTTTCATTTAATAAGGACAACCCAACTTTGCGACTTTAAAATATGTGATGTGAAATTTATGGAAGATAGAGATATAACTGTTTTCCCATAATATATGTTAGTGATGAAGCCCAAATGGATATAAAATATCTGGAAAATGCACAGTGTATATTTATTCTTCTAATCCAACTATGCTCAGATGGAGTTGTTTGGCCTACAGTCTGATGATAATTTCTCATCTTTCCCTTTTCCTCATCTTTGTATTTCTAGCTGACTTGACTTAGGCTACTCTCTAATTACCTGGAAGAAAATACAATTTAAACAATAAGTAAGTATTCCTTGAGCCTCACCTATTAACCAAGACTGAATAAGTGGTAGATGGGACAAGTTAACAAAACCATGTATTGAAGTACATTAAGTTTTCAAACTAGCATTAAGAAAGTTGATCATTTATTGAGTTACATACCCAAGCTAAAAGACATTTTAAAATATCTTATTTAACTCCTTTGTCTAAAAATATAAGAATAGTATTGTGGAGAATAGAGGTTGTAGTAATTTTTTATGGAGAAGACATCTTTATTTTCAATTTTTGGTGGTATATATTAGGTATATATATTTATGGGGTACATCTGATATTTTGATACAGGCATACAATATGGAATAATCACATCAGGGTAAATGGGGTATCCATTACCTGAAACATTTATCTTCTCTTTGTGTTACAAAAAAATCAAATTGTACTATTCTAGTTATTTAAAAATGTACAGTAAATTATTGTTGACTGTAGTCACACTTACATGCAGCCAAATACTAGATCATATTTATTCTATCTAACTATATTTTTGTATCTCTCCCTCACCCCAACCCAACACGCTTCTCAGCCTCTGGTAAGCATGGCTTCACTCTCCATCTTCATGAGTTCAATTGTTCTAATTTTTAGCTTCCACAAATAAGTGAAAACATTTGAAGTTTGTCTTTCCGTGCCTGGCTTATTTCACTTAACATAATGACCTTTAGATCCATCCATACTGATGCAAATGACAAGATATCATTCTTTATGGCTGAATAGTGCTCCACTGTGTATATGAAGCACATTTTAAAAAATCCATTTGTCTATTGATGGACACTTAGGTTGCTTCCAAATCTTGGCTATTGTGAATAGTGCTGCAATAAACAT
>CAUYLG010075601.1:0-73259 GCA_963573385.1 Cacajao melanocephalus
GCTGTGCTGAGATTTGTGGCGCTTTTTTGCCCAGGAATTTCCTGGCCTGGCTCCCTGTTTCAGTCCCCTTTGTTATCTGTTGAATGGATAACTCTGTCTCCCAGGAGCTCCAATCGCCAGCTAAAATGATGCCCAGATCCGTGTATTTTGTATGGAGTACCGCCGCGCCGGGGCACTGGCAAAACAGCTGCACTGGCCAAAAGAGTCATGCTAGGGATCCATGTGGCTCCTCCGCTGCGTATCTCTCGGTTTGTGGGCAATAGAAATTCGTCTGAAACTGCAGCATCCACTCGCTCTCTGCGCTTTCACTGGGTGCTACAATCCTGAGCTGTTGCTAATTGGCCATCTTAGATCTCTCTCCCTGTTTTTATTTTTATAAATGTTTTTCTTTCAGGTAATTTCTCCACTCACCACAAGAAGTGTTTTGGGGTCAGGTTATTTATAACGTGTCTAAACATATATTTAAAATAGAAAGTATATGGCAAAGTTTCCAATTACATGTATTCTCCTGCCAGGAGACAATTTAGCAGTGATTAAGAGCAGTGACCGTGGAGGCAGTCTGACTAGAGTGTGAATCTCTGCACCACCCTTAGCCATGGGATTGAGCATAGTTGTTGAACCTCTTTAAGCCTAAGGACATTTCATTTATAAAAGGAGGAAAATGATTATCTCTTTCTAAACAGAACTGCTTTAAAAATTCATTTAGTTGAAGTGTGAAGAAGGCTTAGTGCAATGCTGGGCACCAGTGCAGATACCTATGGTAGCCTGAGGCAAAAGGAAAAATCAGTATACTGTTTCTAGTTATAGATAGTAAGAAGCTTGTCTTTAATTATAATATTTATATTTTGTTCACCATGGATTTTAGGCATGCATTTCGATATTTGAAAATATTACATTAAAATACTATAACTTTGTTTACATAGTTTTGGACACCCCCTGAAATTTTGTGCCCAAGGCAAACACCTTACTTGTCTCACCTTAGTCTGACCAGTTGGGCACATAGTAAGCACTCAATAAATATTAGGCAATATTAACATCATGCCAAACAGATATGTGTTAGTTATTTGCAAATATGATGTGTTTTGAGTTGGATTATAGGGGCTCTGTGAGCATAGAGTGGGGGAACTCTTACTAGTACAAGGATTCACAGAAGGCCTCCCAGAGGAAATAAAATACTAGCCAAGAACTGCAGGATTCATACACTCAGATAATGGGAAAGATGAGGAGAGAATAGCTCATGGAAGTCATAGTTAAGAGAATAAACCTGGGACACAAGAAATTGACATAACCTTAGTATAGCTAGGGCATAGAATGTCAAAGGGAACCTGACTATAGGATTAGGAAAAGAGTTTAGATCCAGATTAGTGGTAGCTTACAAGTAATATGTAGCCCTAGGGATGGCTCCATGGGTGTATGACTTGTGTGGTTGCACATGTTTAGAAGAGTCTCAAACTCATTTTTAGGTTCATATTTGGGGAAAAGATCTCCAGAATAGAGTTTAGAGTTTTTTAAAAACCAAGTTGTATATTTATTGTAAGGACAACATGTCTATTGCAAAAACATCTACATAAGGAAACATTGGAAATGTATAGAAGAACCTAACAAAAATGGCTACCTGACTGTCAGGTGGTGGTTAGAGAATAGAGTGAATAGGGCATGGGTAGAATCTTAGACTGTTCAGTTGCCTATAACAAAACACCATAAGCTGGGTGGCTTATAAACAATAGAAATTCATTTCTCACAGTTCTGGAGGCTGAAAGTCTACATTAGCATGCTAGCATGGCCAAGATCTGCCAAGGGCCCTCCTCTGGGTTACTGACTACCAAGTTCTTGCTGTGTGGTCACATGGGAGAGGGATTAACTAGCTCTTAGGTGTCTCTCTTTCCTTCCCTTCCTTTCCTTCCTTCCCTTGCTTTCCTTGCTTTTCTTCCTTCCCTTCCCTTCCCTTTTCTTCCCTTCCTTCCCTTCCCTTCCTTCCTTTCCCTTCCCTTCCCTTCCCCTTCCTTCCTTCCTTCCTTTCTTCTTTCCTTTCCTCCCTCCCTCCCTCCCTCCCTCCTTCCTTCCTTCCTTCTTTTCTTTTTTATTGAGAGAGAATTTTGCTCTTGTTGCCCAGGCTGGAGTGCAAGGGCTCAATCTTGCCTCACTGCAACCTTTGCCTCCCGGGTTCAAGCGATTCTCCTGCCTCAGCCTCCCGAGTAGCTCGGATTACAGGCATGTGCCACCAGGCTTAGCGAAATTTGTATTTTTTAGTAGAGATGGGATTTCCCCATGTTGATTAGGGCTGGTTTTGAACTCCTGACCTCAGGTGATCCACTTGGCTTGGCCTCCCAAAGTGCTGGAATTACAGGTGTGAGCCACGACATCCAGCCTGGTGTCTCTTTCATAAGGACATTAATCCTAGCCATGAAGGGAGAGCACTATGACCTAATCACCTTTCAAAAGCCTCACTTCCTAATATCACCACCTTGGGGGTTTCAACATGAATTGTAAGGTGACAGAAACACACTATAGCAAGTGCAAAGGAGACTTCTATATGTTTTTTGAAAATATCATTATGATTTTGAACTATGTGAATTCTTACATAAAGATAAAATATAAAATAAAAAGAAAGGCATACAGTCAAAAGTGATACAAGGCACAATCTATGGAATCTGGTGATTAAATGTAGTGGTTGGTGAGGAAGAGGGAGGAGTGAAAGGTGACTACAGTGGCCCTTGTGGCTGAGTGCCCATCATCCATTGCACCAATGACTAGGCCACGCCAGTAGTCATAATCCATTCTCCTTGTCAGTGATTTGTTCAGGAATACTCATGTAACCCAACCCTGGCCAATAAGATGTGTAGGGAAGGCTGAGAGTTGTATTAGTTACTGCTGTAATAAATCACAACAAACTGGGTTACTTTAAGCAATAGAAATGTATTCCCTCACAGTTCTGGATGCCAAAAGTCTGAAATCAAGGTGTCTGTAGGTTTGGTTCCTTCTGGAGGCTCTGAGGAAGAATTTGTTCCTTGCCTCCCTCCCAGCCTTTGGTAGTTGCAGGCAGTCCTTATTCCTTGGCGTGCAACTGCAATCTCCAATCTCTGCCTGTCTTCACTGAGCTCTTCCGCTGTGTGTCTTCTCAGTCTCTGTGTATTCACCTTTTCTTATAAGGATGCCCATTATTAGATTGAGGGTTCACTCTAATGGAGTATAACCTCATCCTAAGTAATCATGTCCTCAAAGACTCAATTTTCAAAGAAGGTCACATTCACAGCAATCAGAGGTTAAGACTCAAGTATATCTTCTTTGAAGATACAATGCAACCATTTTAGGGGTGTTCTGGAACATTTTCTCATTCCTAAGTAGGAGATAGAAAACGTAGTTCTTTGTTTTCCTCTGGATATTGTAATGTCCAAATATGATGCCTGACCCTGCTGCCACCACCTTCCTCTTAGTCGAGAGATAAAGTCAATATGCAAAGAAAGACAATTCCAAGAAAATCACAGAGAAGAGGAGCTCGTGCTAAAGAGAGGTGTTATGTGAGAAGAATCGTTTGTAGTCTAAACCAGTTTTAGTCAGGCTTTCTATTGCAGCCAATAGCATCTAAGTGAGATAATGTCACTCAGATTCCTTACTAATCAATCAGGTATGTAATGATACTTCATGGGAATACTGAAGAAAAGTAGTTCCAGAGAAAAGATGTCACAAATATGTATATATGTATGTATATATGTATGTATTTGTCTATATGTCAAGAAACAATGACACTTACCTTCTAACATAATGTTACTTTTTTTCCATAGAAAATATACAATCAAATGACTGTGGTTCATGACTTGCAAAATTTATTTTAATTTAAGGGTTTCTCTGTGGGGCATTCCATCTCCAGCCAACTTCAGGTAAATTTGTGATTCTGCATGACACTTGTGAACTTTGACCAACTTGGAGCTCTGCTGTCAACAAAATTGTCATTGAAGATTCTGAAGATCTCCCAGTGAGATCTGTAGTGCAATCACAGCTGTATGTATGCAATCACTTAGTTCTAAGTACAGAAAAATGAGTTTGATAAGGAGGCCGCTCTCTGCGAGAGGTGATGAGAGCTTGATTTAGAGCAGTGGAAGTGATATTGAAAAGGATGAATAGACTTTCAAAGGGGGAATTTAAAGTTCTTGAAATATGATTGGTAAATGAAAATAGGCAAGGTATACAGAAGAACCAAATCTGATGCCAAGTGTTTGAACCCCTCCACACGTCGTCCCTTCTTAACACGCTGTCAAAACCAATCAGGCACACCAGGCATGTAAAACTGGTTTGAGAACACTTCGTTTGATGTGATATTCCAGTTCTTTGATTTTCTTTCCTGGATAATGAAAAAGGAAAATCATTTTTATTTAGCTTGTATGTTAATTTGTGCAATGTTTGGATCCAGATGGAAGAGCAATGGGTTCCCTTTAATCTCCCATTAACCTGGCAAATATTTTGAAAAATGTGTTGATCATTTCTAACAGTTGGGTTTTCTTAATCGTTTGAATGACTTGGACATGGTTTGATGGTAGGTCTCGTTACAATCATGAAGAAAAATGGTATTTTCATAGAACTCATACTGCACATTTAACTAAGTTACAGAGATAGCAACTAATGATTAGCATAATTCTTAAGACTAATGTATAATACTGCCAATTTGTATGACAAAGTTTTTTTCATGAAAATACCATCTTTACTTATTTTTGACATACTGCAAATTGTTTTAACTTTAATTTTTGCATCTAAGTCCATTTCTGAGAACTATTTAGAACAGTGTACACTAAAATCCAGTAAACATAGATTGGGTACCACTCTGTATTTTTTCTTCAGTTTTAAAACTTGTGGTAACATTCACATAACATAAATTTTACCATCTTAATTAATCTTAAGCACACAGTTGAGTAATATTAATTACATTCATAATGTTGTGCAACCACTACTACCATACATCTCCAGAACTCCTCATTTGTAAAACTAGAACTCTATACCCATTAAACAATACTTTTCCATTCTCTGCTATCCCCAGTCCCTAGGAACCTCTATTCTACTTTTTGCCCTTGTAACTATGGCCACTCTAAGTACCTCATGCAAGGGGAACAACAGTATTTTTCTTTTTGTGACTGACATATTTTACTTGGCACAGTATCTTCAAAGGTTAAAGTTTGGTTAATTTGGCATATGTTAGAATTTCCTTCGAATTTAAGGCTGAATAATATTCCATTGTATATTTTTGCTTATTAATTCATTCATCCACTTAAGAACATTTTGTTGCTTCTTCATTTTAGCTCATGTGAATAGTGTTGTTATAAACATGGGTGTACAAACATCTCTTCTTCAAGATCTTGCTTCTAATTCTTTTGGGTATATGCCCAGGAGTGGAATTGCTAGATCATATGGAAGTTCTAGTTTTCATTTTTTGAGGAATCTCTGTAATGTTTCTCACAGTGACTGTACCATCTAACATTTCCACCATCAGTGAACAAGCGTTCTAATCTTTCCTCATCCTTATCAACACTTGTTATTTGTGTGTGTGTGTGTGTGTGTGCGTGCGTGTGCGCACGCATGCACGCTGATAGGAGCCATGTCAATGTGTGTGAGATGGTGATATACATTTTTAAATGTATATTTGTGCTAAGACACAGGCTTTCCTGCTACTGCAGGGACTTCATTCTATCAATAATTTTCTTGTTTTCATATATCTTTACAATTCAACCTTCTCTGTCTCTTTTTCAGCAGTATATACGTATGTTCTGGTATTGTTCATACTTACAAATTTCTTCCATAAACTTTTTCTTCCTTAATCCGATTTTTTCCTTTTTAAAGAAGTATTTTCCTTTTTAAAGAAATATTCACTCATTTTATTTATTCAACAAATACTCAGCATTTATTATGTGACTGGCATGTTCTAGATGCTGTAGATAAAACAGCAAATGAAGCAGATAAAAATTCCTGCTCTGATATAGCAGCTACTGTTATAGTGTGTAGAGATGTATGATAAACTAAAAAATAAATGAAACAGGTAGAATGTTACCTGATAATAAGTGCTATGGAAAAAGAGAAAATCAGGGAATGGGTGTAGAGAGAGATTAAGGGATGAAAGAAGAGTTTGCAATTTTATGTTGCTCAAGGAAGAATTCAGTGTAAGAGTGCTATTTGAGCAAAGACCTGAAGGAAATGAAGGAAAAAATTACAGAGCCATCAGAACGAAATAGCAATTCAAGCAGCAAGAACAACATGCGCAAAGGCCCTGAGGTAATACTGTATTTGGCATATTTGGGAATATAAGGGGGGCAATGTGGCTGTGAACTGAATGAGGGAAGTGGGCAGTTGTAGAATTTGAAGTCAATAAGATGGTAGTAGAGGGTAGATTACATAGGGTTTTGTGATTATTGCAAAGATTTTGAGTGAAAGGAAAGTTAATGGTGAGTTTTGATTAGAGAAGTGATATTTTAACTAGAAAGTACTTGCAGCTGTGGCAAATATGCTATAGAAAGGAGCAGTGTAAGTACAATGGCTAATTAGGAGGCTTTATTAACTATCCAGAAAAGGGACGGTAGTGGCTTACATTAGAATAGCATCATAGGCGATAAATAGCAGTGAGATATGGATACGTTTTCAGGGTAGAGGTGACACAACTTCTCGATGAATTTAATGCTGGAGGGATGCAAGAATCATTTTATTGAAAACAGTTGTTCACATATGCTGGGTTTTCTTTTCACCTTTTAATCATTTATTTAAATTGCTGCACTCCGGGTTTTTGGTTGTTTTGTTTCTGTTTGCTCCTACGCTACCCTTGAAACTGCTTTTAAAAAAATCATGGGCAGGTGTGGTGGCTAACACTTGTAATCCCAGACTGAGGTGAGAGGATTGTTTGTATCTAGGAGTTTGCAACCAGCCTGGGCAACATAACGAGACTCTGTCTCTACAGAAAATAAAAAATTATCTGGGTATGGTGGCATGTACCTGTAGTCCCAGCTACTTGGAAGGCTGAGGCAGAAGGATTGCTTGAGTCTAGGAGGTCAAAGCTGCAGTGAGCCATGATTGTGCTACTGCACTTGGCCTGGACAACAGGGCGAGACCCTGTCTCAAAAACAAAACAAAATTGTGAAAACTAGTAGGTGCTTCTTGTCTTGATGTTATATGTCTACTTTGCAGCATTTGGTGGTTCATCCTCCCTCCTTCTTTAAAGTGTATTCTTCTTTGACCCCATGGCGGGAATCTCAATTTCTCTTGGTATGACAAATTCTACTGCTATGATTTCTCTTTTTTTCAGGAAACTAAATGAGTTTCTCTTTTTCAGGAGATTGTTCAATATTACTCTTCAGTGAGGCCTTTTCTGAACTACTAATATAAAATTGCAAACTCCCTCTTCCCTGTAACTCTTTATATTAAAAGGGATTCGTGGAGTTCCATTTCTAATTTTCATCATTAATCACTGCTTGGAGTGTTAACAGTATCATTTGATGATGTTAGGAGGATTGTGTTCTTATTATACAGAGATGAGGTTGGCCTTCTCCCTGCAGTTGTGGGAATCTTAGATTACTATTGTCATTATTTTTAGTATTAGAACATTATAATTGTAATATTATATATATGTGTGTGTGTATATATATATATATATATATATATATATGGCCTTTTCATAATGAAACCCTCAAATGGGGTCTCCTAAGTTATAGTTAATGCTAATAATGGTCCAATAGTAGATAGTAAACAGTGAAACTATCATATCTCAAAAGCTAAAGGGACATCTTTAACATAAACATTGATTTACTACTACACAGGGGGAAGAATAAGGAATTCTTCCTTATTAACTGAAGAACTATTAGTTGAGCAAGATATTTACCCTCTCTGAGTCACACTTTTGGCTTTAATAGCTTTGAAATTGTTTATTGAACAGAAATATTATAGCAATTAAATACATTGTCATGTAAAATCTATAGTTTGACAAAGAGTTATTAAGTTCCTTCATGATTTAAGTGACATAATTATAGACAATCTGGTAAGGTGACAAATCTTAAAACCAACCATTACTGAACATTTATAAAATACTATTTTAAAAGTTGACAGAGCCAGAGGAGGGTTAAGTGATTTAGAATCTTTCTTGAGGAGATGCTGCTTTGGTTGAGTCTTGGAAGTCGAGGTGTTACTGGGTTGGTACAAAAGTAATTATCATTTTGGCCATTAAAATTAATGGCAATTACTTCTGCACCAAACCAATAGTTTAACAAGGCTGGATAAAGAACCAAAATTAAACCAACATCAGAAAAGCACAGCATGAAATAATGTTTGTAGGAGGCTCAGTACTGAAATCAAGAAAGCGTTTGAAGAAGTTGCAAGACTGAGAATAAAGATTTAGGTAGTGGATTGTGCAGTAAACTAACCTGAACTGAAATTTAGGTTTACTATGAAGGGGTAGGGAATTAATGGGATTATATTAATAACTTTGAAACGTCACTTAGGGAGCAGTGAAGTGGATGAATTAGAGGGAGGCTAAGCCGGATAACAGAGAGAATTCTAACTATGTAAATCAAGAAAAAATGATGAAATCTGAATTAAACAGCAGGGACACAAGTGATATAAATGTGAAGTATATGTAGGAGGTGGAATAGACTGTCCATAGCGACTGACTGAAGGTTTGTTTTAGACCCTGGGTAAAGGAAACTACTCACTAAATGTTAGGAACTAAAAAGGGAGAATTCAGAGTCCAAGGTGAAGAAAGGTTTTTGTTTTTCAATGTGTTGCATTTGAGATCTCATTTGAAATCTCATGAAAAGTCCAGTGATCTTGGATAAAAATGAAATTTTTTAACCTGGCTCTCAAGACTGCATGGTCTTGTCCCTCCCTTTCATTCCAGGCTCATTCATGTGACGATGCTTCCTGTTGCTCTCTGCTGGAACAGCACTGGCCTTCTTCTCGGTTCTTTTTTCACCATCATAGAGTCCTTTTACATGATATAACCGCAGCCTGGATTACCCTTCATTCCTTCCATTGCTTAGTTTATTCCTATTCATATGTTATAATTCAGTTTCAGATTCAATTTATTAGGGTAGCCTCTTCTGACCTCCTTAATAAGATCAAATCCAGTAAATTTTCACAACATTCTCAAGGCTATGTCTATTGTGGAAGACGGATGTTGAGTAGTCAAAATACAACAGATTTTTTTCTTTACATCTTTTATCTTATTCACCACTATGTGTCTAGTCTCTGGCTTTCAGAAATTCCTGGTTCAAACCATGCTATTGTTGATTGCAATAGAAATCCAAAGGAAGATGTTGGATCTGAGAAATATCCCAAGGGAATATTGTGCAGTAAACTAACCTGAACTGAAATTTAGGATCTGACCCCTAAAAGGATCTGGATATTATAGCTAGATTTTTCTTCCTAGGTGACTAGAAGAATGATAGTAGTATTGACAGAAACAGGGGCATCAGGAAAGTGATTTGATGTTTCAGGAAATGTAATTAAAAACAAATGTGAACATTGAGAAAATTATAAAGAACCCTAAGCTAACTGTGAGATTGATAAATTCTAGCAACTACACTTCTTCATTAAAATTTAATAAAAACTTTGTAGCTTGTTAATGATTCTTCAGTGAGGTATATGATTGATCGACAAGGAAGGTATTTCTGTGAAATCGGTGGCTGCTTGCACCTTCCAACCTCTTTTTTAATCAGATCTGCTATAGAAAATATTAGTTGAAAGAAGTCATTTTAGGTAACAATTTTGTTTTCTTTCATAATTGACAGTATTAACTAACCTATTAGTCAGGTTATTCTGATGCAATTTATTAAGACACATTAGGAGTTTTATTGTACTGTGATGAGCTCAGCAGACATGACCTCTTGTTATACTCTTCCAAACATCTGTTCTTCAGAGTTCACTCATAATGTCACTACCTAATTAGATTCTAGCAGCATGAAAGTTTTTTGTTAAATATAAAGTGGTTATGATAAACTCTGACATTGGAAAACTAGAGACCTGACTTAAATGAAAAAGGTTATCTCTAAGTTTAAGTCTCATTAGTAAGTAGATAATGCTACTTCTTGATGAAGTCTATTTTGTTAAAGGATTAAAGATTACTCACACAACTTATTTTAAAGAGAAAAATGATACAGAAAGGCCATAGAAAGGGCTATGACCCAAGTTTATTCCACCTATTATAATAGCTGTTCAACTGCAATAGCCTTGAAATTAAAAAAACAAAAACAAAAAATTGTAGCTCTGTGTGCTTGTTTCTATACACGTGAAGCAAGAGAGTGTATGGATTTATGTGCAAAAATGTCTTTGAAATAAGAATATAGGTGGGAAATTATCGTAATACATAAGAAAAGCACAAATGCAAACACAGGAAAATAACAAAGAAAATATATGCATGATTACTAAAATTTTCCTTAGAAGGTTCGTGCAACTTTGCCACCAATAACCTGGAAAGAAACAGTGTTTCCAGGATCAATTGATCTTCCATAGGCTTGGTTCTGATGCTTTTACATAGTGGTAATGGCTATTTCAAAGCCTTCATTAATATTACATTCATACCTACTGCTAATTTTCACTAAGTTTTCCAACTTTTTGGGGACTAGCTTATTACACAATCTCTCAATATAGTCAGGATCATACTGATTCTCATTTACTAAAATTTACCAGGCAATATTTGAAGTAACATATTTTAGAGATTTTTGGTCACTTGTCACAGTGTTTAAAATTCACTGCTATTTGGCGGTAAAAGTTAAGTTGCTATTGGAAAATGATTTTAAACAAAATTACTATAACCCTATAATCAGATTACCAAACGCTGATTCCCAAATATACATTCATTAATTCAACAAATATCTGTTAGCAACTGTCGTAGGATAGAACATGTCAAATAGACTCTTGATCTCTGTCTTTTTCTGTTTAAAATATTTTTTACTAGTAGTTTATGTAGTGAAGCCTAGGGTTTAATGCTATCCTTGTATATTATGTTTTTTTTCCCCAACAATAGGCCTATCAGACCTAAGGGAATTTAGGACAAAACATAGAATTTATACAATTGAATTTAGAATAAATTGATGTGCTTTAATATTTATAGTCAGCATTGTTGGTATTAATAAGGAGAAAGTTATTATTTATTCATTCAATTTATCATGAATTTTCCACATACTTACACAGACTTTTACACTGGCATAGTTTTCTCCAATATTAACAAAATATAGAAATCTGTTCAAGTTTCTTCAGAAACTGTCATCACGTTATATTTTGAAACATATCTAAAACCATTTGTGATTCCTTTAGCTGTGGTACAGACTGTTGAATGAATATACACTTAAGAGAATACGTATCAAGTAACGTTTACCTTAGAAATAAGTTTGGGATTTTACCCTTAGATCCCATAATTGTTACAAAAATAAATCCCAGGAATATCTGTGTAAATTATTTCCAGCTTGAATTAATAGAGGATTTAGACGTGAGGAGAGTAAAAGAATAGCAAGGTTATTCAGGGGTCTCAACAATTAAATGTCTCATGAAAAGGATTCTTTCCTACACATGTTCTTACTCACTGCACATTGCACACAGATGATTCTAATCACCGTTACTCAAATCACCTGATGCCTCAATTACCTTGGCTTCAATGAGCACATTCCAAACGCCAGAGCACCCATATACCTACTCTGATAATAGACTGCCAATTAAGTTATCTTTCTCTGGAAACTTATTATGGCAGCTCAGTGAATATAATATCATTAGTGCCTTTATATCATCATAAGCTGGGCAGTTGCTGATGCTGCATGAATATAACTGCTAAGCTATCAAAGTAGCCTCTCAGTTACAATACCTTTGAAATTAAAAAAACTCTAGCTCTGTGTGCTTGTTTACATATATGTGAAGCATGTGCGAGTGTATGCATTTATGCATATGTGTACATCTTCTGTATAAAAATATAGGTGAGAAAATTGTCATAATACACAATAAAGCACAAATACCTAGAAAGAAGATATATAAATTATTTGCAAAAATTGCCTTAGAAACCTCATGCACGTTGGCCACCAGTGAAAATGACATCAGCTGTAGCTGTGGTCAGTACTACTGTAACATGGAGCACTTCCAGACTGAATTATTCTATTTAAAAAATATTCTGTAAATTATGATGCTTATCTAGTTTTGTTCCACAGAGGTACTGGAAATTAAGACTTTAATTTGAAACTCTAAGAAAATGTTAAAATAAATTTTGAGAATGACAAAACCCTCACTCTATAATTAGAAGTACATAAATTTTTTAGAAAGTTGAACATAAGGTTATGCAAAAATTACAAATGGTATTTGCTGGGATTCAAATGTAAATTGGAGTAATTCATTCCTATTAATTCATTTATTTAATTCATCCTTATTAAGGAGCTGGTGAAAGCCATCAGGAGAATTTGGTGACACTACTTCTCCTAGAATGTGAGGGAGGAGAGTATGACAAAAGATTCTGACTGGGTCAGAATCTTGTTTTTACCACCATTCATCCTTGGGCAAATTTCTTGGCCACACTAAGCAACAATTTCTTCATTTATAAAACAGGCATTAAAATAGGTACCCACCGCAATAGATTTATTGTGAGGATTAAACAATGCAATGAATACAAATTGTTTAGCAGAGTGTGTGGAAAATAGAAATAATAAATGATCATTTTTATTTTTACAGTTATTGTTATTTTAAATTATTCTTAAATTGTTCAAGTTATACTGATTATTTTTAGTGATTCTTATATAAAATTAGCCTGTGCTTATTTCTTAAGCAACTTACATTAGAGCCATTGTTACAATTTGCTGTTTACTTTTACATATGTTAACATTTCCCTGTAGTAAGGTATTTATCAATTGTATTAAGAAGGAGGATTGCATTCTACAAAGTGTCTGCTGTTTTACTATTTTATTTTGTTTCAGGTTTGTTTATTTACTTATTTATTGAAGCTTCAGCCCTTTTTGAAAGTAAGCTCCTGGTCTGGTTGCGTATTTGTTCAGTTCCTTTGTTCTCTGTTGCATTACAACAAAAGGTTTAGAAGGAGTAAATAACTTCCTAATTGAGAATTTTATGTAAAATTTGTTACCCTTTTAGTATCCCATCCCTCACCAAAGTTTAGAATTCATAACATTTCCAGATTAAACCATTTACTTCACTCTAGGCTGCCACAATTCAACATATTCTTGTGACTTAAGATAGTCACAATATGCCTAGTTAACCATTTTATATTTAATATTGTATAGGCTGTACTTCAACTTTTCCCCTACAATTTATATTTTATAATAAGATTTCTTAAGTATATCTAGCCACAACAACAACAACAAAACTGTACAATCAAACATTTAAGAGAAGAATAGTTCTAAAAGTAAGCACAAATTCTTAAAAACTAAGATTAATTTTATAGTATTATTTCCTTGAACTACTAAACTATATCCAAAGTTTTAAAATATTGTATTTTGGCAGATTCTGCCAGCTCTACTTAAGATAAAGAGGTTTTCTAACACTAGACTGAATATATTTAGACATGATTTAGTTGTGTAGGCATACAGTGTGGCAAAATCATTTGTCAAATACATACCTTTACCATATTCCTTAAAACATGGCATAGTCCGCCTAAGGCAGAAAGCCCTTTCATTATGGACTGCAAGGGAGATACTGTAATGCTAGACCATGAACCACCCTGACCTGTAGAGGAGCATTCTCTCTGCTGCAATTAAAAACACTACTGATTAAGTGGCCCTAACACCAATAAGCATGGCTGAAACTAGAATATGGCTAGAAAAAAAATGACTGGCACACTGATTTCCACTAAACGATCATAATAAAAACACAATGTGAAATTCAGTATTCTGTAAAAAGAATGTCTTGAAAAATCTCTGTGTAGAAATCAAATGCTTATCAGAGAAATCAGGGGAAATGGTGCTGTGAGGAATCAGAAGAAGCTGTTTCCTCATCAGATTTGGCTTTCTTGCTTGTGTATGAGAGCTCTTGTAAAGCAAGTCATGTAGAACATGGAGAGACAAGAACAAAAATATAGATCCCACTAGGCAGTTCCTCCTTATAACTATTTCATCAGTAGTAATTTAGGACTCTATTCTGAATCTTATATAGGGCATGGCAGTAGTATTCCTGAAACGAGTGGAAACATACTTTACCTAATCTTGATCTATGCCCCTAAGCATGGAAGGGACTGGCCTTCACTCTGGTGAATCCCCTCATGCTTCTTTTGGTGCTCATGCGTGAAAGTCTGAACTCCAGCTAAATCCCTCCTGTTGCCACAAGGTATTTGGACCACCTGACATTATTTTCAAAAATAGTGGGATACCAAAATAATAGAGAAGCAAGTAGAATCCTTTTCTGAAAGCAATATTAAATGTTGATAGTAAAGGGAAAGCTAATATTTTTTGAAGTCAGTTTCAGAGGACTTCTCTTTATGTTTGACCTGCATTTTTAGATAATATGGACCAGTGATGTTGCAATACATTCCAACCTCATAAAGATGAAGGTGAGGTATTGGAAGTCACTAAAAGGCACAGGAGGCCAGCACTGGAGAAGAGCCAAATCTCAGCTTTGTAACTAATATGCTGGATCATTAAAAAGTATCAAATTGAACCTATTCCTATGGAAGGTTTCCTGACTGTCAGAACTCATTCAGGAGGCCCATGACTCTGACAGGAACTTGTACAATCTTGAAGAAGGAAGGCAAGTACACTGCATATTAAATGAATCCTGTGTAGAGACCTTAATTTTGGAATTCTAAAAGGGACACAAACATTTTTTTTATGACTTGGGACATTTTAAAATATATTTTTTAAGAGTCAAAGGAAATGAGAAATAGGGCATGAGGAATGCTTGTTTGTATGCATACATGTGCCACCTAAATCCTGCATGTATGGCTACACAGGTGGTGACCAACAGAAGTCTCTGCCAGAAACCTTGGATTCACTCGTCTGCCACATCAGGTCAGTCAGTCCCAAAGTTTTGTTGATTCTATTCCTTCAATGCTTAAGTCCGTTTCTAGTTCTCTCTAATCTTATCCAAGTTGCTTGAGATTGGAACACCAACATCCATCACCTTGGTAACTGTGATGATCCAACTCCTGCCAGCTAGCAACCTTTTCTTCAACTTTTTTGGCACATTGCAGCTAGAGGGGTTTTCCTAAAGTGCACATTTGATCATTTTGCTTTTTGTGCTGAGAATACTTAACTAGGTTTCCATTGCCCTTGGAATAAAATCTAAATTTTTAGCATCCTAGGCTAGCTTCTCCATTGCTTGGACTCTGCTTAACTTCGAGATTCATCTTCCCCAGTGTATGGTCCCACCATTCACAGGTCTATGAACCAGCCTGATCTGAGCTCTGGGCCTTTTCATGGGAGTGATTTATCCTTCCTTTGCTACAACCCCTCCTTCAGTTATCAAATCCAGCATCTTTTTCCCTGGGCACTCTCACCACCCCTCAAGACTGTGAGTGTCCATTTTATGTGCTCTTATATCACCCCCTGCTTATACCAACTGCAGCACAAAGCTACTGAAACAGCCTGTGAATGCATTCATTTCCCTCATTAGACAAGTCTTGACAAGATCTGTGTCTTGTCAACATTTTAATATCCTCCTACATATTAGAGAATATTAGTTGAAAGAATAAATGTTTAATCAACATATATGCAGTGTAGCCAATCAGGCAACAACTTATCTGGGCCAACACACAGAGAATGCAGTGTGAATTGGACTGAAATGATCTCTGCTTTCATGGGCTAATGGAGAAGAAAGTAAAGAAAGGCAGGAGTGCAGAGTATTGAAAAAAAAAAAAGAGAAGTACAGGATGAAGCAAGAGAAGATGAGGGGCAGGGCCTCAAGGAAATGTAAGGCACAATGCTGCATTCTCAGGCTAATTCCTCAAATGGGTGTGAAATGACAGGCACAGCTGTGGAAGTATTCTTCCTTCTTAGCAGACTAAATCTGACAAATATATAATTACTCTGGCTTAAAAATGAGATATGTGAACACTGCTAAAACCTATGGGCATCTACACTAAATGTAGCATCTGTATTATTCTCTACTCTGCTTAAAGCCAATTTGAATAAAATTTGTATGAAATTCTGCTTGTCTGCCTTTCTTTGATATGCAACAATTTGAAAGAAACTCCACTGTATCCCGAATAGGGCCAAAAATTTTCCAAATGGATTTCCACTTTGGCCCACAGTTTCTGCCCCAGGAAAAGCAATAATGTAGTCACAATCCTCCTCCTTCTTTGCTACAGTGTTGTCCGTTAATTTCCAGGACCTTCAGAACCCCTCTGTGACCACCTTAAGACCTATGAGCATCTACATTAAAGGAGGAAAAGTAGCATCTGTATTATTCTCTACTCTGCTTACAGGCAATTTGAATACAATTTGTATAAAATTCAAGAACACGGGAAACGCATGTTCATATGTTCCAACCATAGGAACATATGAAACTGGGCAATTGGAAATTCTTACCTTCAGATAGACGACTGGAAGTAGTGCACATAGTATTTGGATTTGGTATTGTATTTAGTATGGGTAGAAGGCATGTGAAACCTCTGATGAATCTTTATCTCTTGGTGTCTTGAAATATCTCTCTTATTGAAATAAAAATACCCCCTTACCCCAATACCAAGACCAACTGGCAGAGCCAACTGAGTTTAATGCTATTTAAATAAAATGTATTTAATGTAAAAAAAAAAAAGAATTGCTGTATTTTCTGCCTAAGAGAGATAGAGCATCATGGTGTGTCCAGTTAAGAGCATAGGTCCTAGGGGCAGGCTGCCTGTGAATGAACCTCAGCTCCTCAACTCCTACCAGTGACACCTGGGGTGAGTTTCTCATTTACCCCAGTTTCTTTACCTGTAAAAAGAGACAATAACAGTATGTAATTTTTTTGTTATTGTAAAGATAAATTAATAAATATATGTAAAATGTTCAAAACTGAAGCTGGCACAAAAGTAATGCCCAATAAATATTAAGAATTATTATTGTGGTTGCTGCGGCTATTGTTGTTGTTACTACTGCTATTTGTATTATTTCCCAATGTAGTCTTCCAATAAAGGCATCATAAAAGTCTTTTCTGTGGAAGTGATGTTTAGGTGACAAAAGGAGGGAGAGAAGAGCTTTTCAGACAGAGCTAAAGGGCGGATAGGAAGCCTAGAGACAATAGAGACCATGGTGTACTCTAAAAATGAAAAGAAACTCTGTCTAGCAGGTGTGCATGGAGCAAGGAAAGGTTAGTGAGGAACAAGACCACAGAGGAAAGTGGAAGCCAGATCCTTTATGGTCTTAGAGATCATGTTCAAGGGTTGTGTCCCTTACTCCAAGACTAATGGGAAGCTTTAAAAGGTTATGAAGTGGCAATATTGAGAAATAACAGAATAAGCTAGAGATTGTGTGTAACCTGGAGTGGAAACATGAATTTTATCCCAAAGGTTGAAGAGGAGGGATGTGGTTTGATAGAATGGAATAGGAATTCTTAAAATGAGAATTGGCAATGACATCAATTGTACTGTCTTTATACTGGAGGTTAGGAGTTTTGTTTGAATTTTAGAACCAACATATAGCCACCTGAGCTGTCTGAGAAGCAAATAATAAAAGAGGGTTATAAGAAATCTACAGATGAAGTTACTCGGAGAACATTGCACCTGTAAATGTCTCCACACTGCTAAAGCTAAGGCAGTTGTAATTAACACAGCATATCCTTCTGAAAGGGAAGATGAGAGCTGATTATTTTGCTAAATTTTTTTCTTTCACATAGTATACAGAGAAACATTTTATGAATTGCACAGCTTTTGGACTCTTGTTTGGAACTTTTAATCGAGTTTCACTTAAGGGCCAACATGTTTCGGAAAACTAAGACTTAGGCGTTCAAAAGCAAAATCTAGAGAACACATGTGATCTTTTTTTGTTTGTGAATGATGTTCATAGAAAACATAACCATCATTCAAGTAACTCACTTTACCACCACATAGTACACTTACACGGGCATGCACAAGTCCAAAGGCAAGTAGCCTTTTCCTACCCTGTAAAAGGAAGCTGTGCATGGCTGAGGGTACCACAATTTGAGTCTCCACTTTGGCTTAGCTTTTTTCTCCCTGTGGATGTGGCCCCAGAAAAACCCTCCAGAGTCTCAGTATCCACCTTTGCAAAGTGGGAGTTGTAAATGACACTAGAGAAAAAAAGCCTTTGTGTGAGCTAAGAGTGGTTGTCAAGGCTCCATAGGGAAGTAGAGCATCCAGCTCTCCACCCTCCTCCTCAGGCTGGCCGCGGTGTCTGCATCCTGCACTCCATGTGCTGTGTCCTGTGCCAGACTCCAGCATGTGCCGGGGGACTTTTCTGTGTGCTTCCTTGGACTGCTGGTCCTATTCATAACTCATCTCTTTATTTTTTGAAGTGATGTGAGTATCCATTCCTCTATCAATACCATGCAGTTTTGATTACTGTAGCTACATAATAAGTCTTGAAATTGGGTAAACCAATTCCTCCCACTTTATTCTTCTTTTCCCAAATTGCTCTAGTTGTTTCTTTGCCTTCCCATATACGCTTCTGAATAATCTTGTGTATACCTACAAAAAAGTCTTGCCATGATTTTGACAGAAAATTTTTTAAACTGACTAGTCATAATCAATGGACACATAATTATCTTCCAATTACAGAAATCCTTACTAAAGGCAGAGCTGCTATTTAGGCATGATGAAGACCTATATAGGATATGAATAATTTCCTCCTTATCTGTTCTATAAGGATTGGTATTGTAAAATATCCTGTAAAACTAAACTGAAATAAATAGATGAGAAGAAAGTGGAATTTTCTGTTTAATTTGCTAGGTTCCTAGAGCTGATCTCATTTCTAAAATGTCTACTTTAGTGCCAGTTTATCAGATTCCTCCAGCTCCCAATCCAGTGTTAGACAGGGGCAACACATCTGAAGGATAAAGCATTGATGTTGTGAAGAAAGGCACTGGAAAGACGGTGCTTCTTGGCTTTTCTCACAAGAATAACCGAATTAAATCTCTTATTTAATTTTCTGTAGTTCTAAATGTAAATTGGAGTGAGCTAGCAGATTTTACAAGGCAGTGTCCTTGTTTCAGTGATACAATGATGAACCATGCTGAAATAATGGGAGGTTCCACTTCATTACACTACCGTTTGTCATTTGTAACATTCTGCAGAAAATGTATGGGACATATGGTATTTGAAAGAATTCACTGCATCATTATCTGATTTCTAAAGACTTTTTGAAGCAATTGTGTGGTGGCCTTAAGTGTGAACTTATTGATTAAATTTTATTTTTATTGAGAATCAATGAACTTTTGATATTTTATTAGCTATTTAACACTGCCAAAATGTTTTTATTCATCACCGATTATTTATATTTAATATGTGAATGCTTTGCATTCATTAAAGTGTAATAAGCAGTAGTCAATTGTGCACAACAAATATCATTTCGGGTACAATGCTAATAAAAGCTAGGTGTGCGTACTTATGGCAGTTTATAATCCACAATGAACCATGCACAATAGAGTTATGAGATTATATTACTTAATGATTTTATTAACCAGGTTTTTTTTTTAATTGAAAAGACAATTTATAGTCAGGGTAAAAAATTCAGGCAGTTCAAAGATGACACAATAAAGGTAATTCTCTCTCTCAACCCCTCCAGCACCCAGTTCCCTTGCTGGAGGAATGGATGTGGTCCAAGGCAACTGCTATTTACGGTACTTACATGGCAAAATATAGTTTAAACCTCACTAACTCATACTAACTGAAAGGAAGGTCACTATGCCTTGATGTAAAATCTGACTTATGGTATATTTCAAAAGAAATATAGCTTTATTACTTTGGGCTATAATCAGTAACTGCTGACTGGGAAAGAAGAAGATGGAGCAGAGCCCTTATTTTGAAGCATCCGTTTGTGCTTTTCAAACAATTTTACCCATATTACTTTTTTATAATGTAAAATATTTATACTCTGGCACTTCAAAAAATAGTTTATTGCCCCTTATAGTTACCTATGCTAAGTATGTGCCATGTTTAGAGTATTCTTTGCTTATCAAATTTTATTTTTCAGAAAGAACAAAAGTAAATTCTAGCTCAACAGACTGAGTTGCATTCATGCTCATTTATATATCACTCATTTCAAATCACTGAACTTATATAGAAGTCTTGCTATGTTTTTGTTGAGGATTGCATATATTATTTGTGAAAATACTTCTGTAAGCAAAAAGAACTCATGAGTAATACGTTTTAAAGATTATAAGGTGTTTTTGAATACGTTCTTATTTTATCCTTACAACTCCCTCAAAGGTGCATATGGCAAGCATTAGAATATTTATCTCTAAACTGAGGCAGTTGTTCTTCTTAGGGGATATTATTGGGTAACTATGAGTTATAAAGGACATTGATAAAGATGAATGGTTCTTGATAAAGAAGGTATGAGTACAGCAGGAGGAAGATGTCAGAAAGTCACAGAAGGAAAATTTAAAAACCCAATGGCACAAAGGACGAGAAGAGGAGGCAATGGAGACATATTGTTATGGAGTTCTTACATTATTAAAAATGGTGCAATATTATTTATAGTATACTGTGGTAAGTTAAACAAATATAAAGTCAATGGGACCCACTAAAAATAAAAAACCAAAACAGTATAAATAACTACAACAGTGGCGATAAATATGAATAAAATATCTTTTTTTAAAAAAACCCTCTGAACAATGAAGGCAGACAAAGACAAAAGGGAGCAAAGAACACATGGTACAAATAGAAAATACAGAGCAAGATGGTGGACCATCTTGATAATTACAACTTCAACTATATTGATAATTACATTATGTATAAATAGTCCAAAAATTCCAATGAAAAGTCGGACATTATCTAACTGGATTACAAAGGAAGCAGAAACAAACTACATGCTTTTACCAAAAAAAAAAAAAACAAAAAAATGCAATTCATATGTAAAGGCACAGATAAGTCAAAAGTAAAAGTTTTATTGTGAAAACACTAATTATAAGAATGCTGCAAAGTTCATATATCTATCTGTGTATACAGCAATGTGGGAACAATCGCACACTTACAAAGACCCCAATCCCAGTTAGAATCTCAGTGGGCTTTTTTTTTTGGCATAAATTAACAAGAAGTTTTTAAAAATTAGAAGGAAATACAAAAGCCTAAAACAGTTAAAGCAATTTTGAAAAAAATAGAAATTTGTAGAATGTATACTACTTGATTTCAAGACTTGCTATAAACCCTGGAAATCAGGGCAGTGTGTTATCAGTATAAGAACAGATGTATAGATCAATGACCAGAATAGAGAATTCATAAACATATAGAGACTCATATGTTGTCAAAAGATATTTAACAAGAATGCCAAGGAAACTCAATAGGGAAAAGATAGTCATTAAGGTGAATGATATTGGAAAATTTAGATATCCATATAGAAAAAGCTAACCATTTATCTTACTTCACACTTTACACAAAAATAAAATTAGTGAACTATAGACTTAAGCAAAAGCAAAGCTAGTAATTCTTCTACAAAGTAAAATTGGACGAAATAGTCTTGACTTGTTCTTAGGACATGAATTCATAAACCATCAAGGACAAATATTAATATATTGAATTTTATCAAAATGAACAAGTCTGTTCTTCAGAAGATTGTTACAAAAATGAAAAAAGCAATCTACAGATTGTGAGAAAACATTTGTATTACATGTATCTGTAAATGAATTTGCATGTAGAATATATAACACATTATTACAACTTAATAAGTCAAATAAATAAATGTTTCAGTATAAAATGTGCTAAAGATTTAAACAAATAGGTCACATGACAGATATAGAAATGGTTGATAATCACATGCAATATGCTCAACAGCATAATAGTCAGAGGGATATAAATTAAAATCACAATGAAACACTCACTCGAATAGCTAAAATTAGAAAGCCTGAAAAAAAACAAAGTGGTGTTGGAAATGTGGAGCAATTGGAACTCTCAGGCATTGCTGAGGCGAGTATAAAAGGTTCCAACTACTTTGGAGAACTATATGACAGTCTCTTATAGTATTTTATATATATATATGTTCTATATGATCCAAAAATTCCAATCATGGGTATTTATCCAAGGATAATTTTTAAAATATACCCATTAAAAAACCTTTAGAAGAATGTTCATAGCAGCTTTCTTTTCAGTATCCCCAAACACCAGAAACAACCTCAATGTCCATTAACAAGTGAATGCATAAACAAATTGTGATATATCTATATAATGAAAACTAATCAGAGATGAAAGGAAATGAGCTGTTGATATAAGTGATATTGAAGGCATCCTAAAAATATTATGCTGAGTGGAATGAAGCAAGACACAAAAACATACTGGATAAGTCTATGTATGTGAAGTTCTAGAACAGGCAAAGTTAATTTACTTTGACAGAGACAAGATTAGTGGTTGCATGTGGCTGGAATAGGGGCAGGATTAGCAAAGGGCTTAACTGCAAGGAGCACATGGGAATAGTTTGGAGTGCAGGAAACATTGTTATCTTAATTGTGGTGGTGGTTATATTTGCCACCACTCATTCAAATATACTTACATTTAATAATCAAATGAGTACACTTCATTATTTGTATTTGTACCTCAATGAATTTGATGGAGGAAAACAAAAACAAAAACAAAAAGAAGCCTGAAAATCCTCTCATCTAAGGTAAATCTACCCCCTGATAAATAATGTACATTCTTCCCTTTTTCTAATAATATTATTCTATACCTTCAAAATGCCCCTCTAGTTTTTTTGTTTGTTTGTTTGTTTGTTCTGTCTTTTGTTTTTGGTTTGCAATACATGTAAAGGTTTGTTTTATAGGTAAACTCACGTCACATGAGTTTGTTGTACAGATTATTTCACCACCCAGGTATTAATCCACCTACCCAATAGTTATTTCTTTGTTCCTCTCTCCCATCCATGCTCAAGCATCCCTAGTGTCTATTGTTCCCTTCTTTACATTCATGATTTCTTATCATTTAGCTCTCCCACTTATAAGTGAGAACATGTGGTATTTGGTTTTCTGTTTCTGCATTAGTTGCTAGGGATAATAGCTTCCAGCTAGACCCATGTTCCCACAAAAGACACAATATCATTCTTTTTTATGGCTGAATAGTATTTCACAGTTTATATGTATCACATTTTCTTTGTTTAATCTGCCATTGACAGTCATTTAGGTTGATTCCACGTCTTTGCTACTGTGTATAGTTCTGCAGTGAAAATTCAGTTTCTTGTGTCTATATGGTAGAATGATTCGTATTCCTCTGGGTATATACCCAGTAATGGGATTGCTAGATGGAATGCTAGTTCAATTTCAGCTCTTTGAGGTATCACTATACTGCTTTTCACAGTGGCTAAACTAATTTACACTCCAACATCAGTGTATAAGTGTTTCCTTTTCTCTACCACCTTTCCAGCATCTGTTATTTTTTGACTTTTTAATAGTAGCCATTCTTACTGATGTGAGACGGTATCTTGTGGTTTTGATTTGCATTTATCTAATGATCAGTTTTGTTGAGGTTTTTTTTTTTTTTCATATGCTCATTGGCTCCATGCATGTCTTCTTTGGTAAAGTGTCTTGTCTGTTCATGTCTTTTGCCCACTTTTTAACGGGATTGTCTTTCTTTTGTAAATTTGTTTAAGTTTCTTACAGATGCTGAATATTAGACCCTTGTTAGATGCATAGTGTGTAAATATTTTCTCCCATTTTGTAGGCTGTTTACTATGCTCATAGTATATTTTATGTTGTTAGTATCTTTTAAGAGCAGAAGCTCATAAGTTTAATTAGATGCCATTTGTCAAATTTTGCTTTTGTTGTGATTGCTTTTGGTCTTTGTCATGAAATATTTGCCTGTTCCTATGTCCAGGATGGTACTGCTTAGGTTGTCTTCCAGGGTGTTTATAGTTTGGGGTTTTTATATTTAAGTCTTTAATCCATCTTGAGTTGGGTTTTGTATATGCTGTAAGGAAGTAGTCCAGCTTCAATCTTCTCCATATGGCTAGCCAGTTATCCCAACACCATTTATTGCATAGGGTGTCTTTTCCCCATTGCTTGTTTTCATCAGCTTCATTGAAGATCAGATGGTTGTAGGTGTATGGTTTTTTTTTTGGGCTCTCTATTCTGTTATTTTGGTGTATGTGTGTTTTTCTATCAGTACCATGCCCTTTTGATTGTTGTAACCCTGTAGTGTAGCTTGAAGTAGGGTAACATGATGCCTCCAGCTTTGTTCTTTTTTGCTTAGCATTATCTTGGATATCTGGGCTCTTTTTTGGTTCCATATGAATTTTGAAATGATTTTTTCTAGTTATATGAAGAATGTCTTCAGTAGTTTGATAGAATAGCATTGAATCTATAAATTGCTTTGGGAAATATGATCATATTAATTATATTAATTCTTCATATTCATGAGAATGGAATATTTTTCCATTTGTTTGTGTCTTCTCTGATTTCTTTGAACAGTGTTTTTGAATTCTCATTGTAGAGATCTTTCACCTCTCTGGTTTGTGGCGCTAATGAATGGGACTGCCTTCCTGATTTGGCTCTTGGCTTGGCTGTTGTCTTATAGGAATGCTAGTGGTTTTTGTGCATTGATTTTATATCCTGATACTTTGCTGAAGTTGTTTTATCAGCGGAAGGAGCCTTTTGGCTAAGACTATGTGGTTGTCTAGATTTAGAATCATGTAATCTGCAAACAGGAATAGTTGGACTTTTCCTCTTTCTATCTGGATGCCCTTTATTTCTTTCTCTTGCCTGATTTCTCTGGCTAGGACTTCCAATACTATGTTGAATAGGAGAGGTGAGGGAGGGTATACTTTTCTTATGCTGGTTTTCTAGAGGAATGCTTTCAGCTTTTGCCCATTCGCCTCTAGTTTTTTCTGTGAATCCAGATATTCTCAGATTCATTCAGCAAATACTTATTGAACAAATACAATGTACCACAAAATACTCACAGACCTTGTGTAGCTGAAACAAGCCAAATAAGTCTGTACATATCAATACTGGATTGAATGACTTCCCAAAATTTATATCCTCCTAAAACATGTAAATGTAACCTTATTGGGAAATGGGGTTTTTGCAGGTATAATTCAGTTAAGGTGAGATAACACTGGATTAGGGTGGGCTCTAATTCAGTAACTGTGTCCTCACAAGAAGGAAATTTGGACACAGAGACATGCACAGAGGCAAGAAAATATGAGACACAAGGAAGATAGTTGTGTGAGGACAAAGGCAGAGATTCAGTGATTTATATTCAAGGTAGAGACTGGCAAAGATTGCCAGCAAACACCAGAAGCAAGGAAGAAATAAGAAAGAACCCTCCCCTAAAGCCTTCAGTGAAACCATGGCCCAGCTGACAGCTTGATTTTAGACTTCTAACCTTAGATCTGTGAGAGAATAAATTTCTGTTGTGTTAAGCCAGCAATTGTGGTACTTTGTTATAGCAGTGCTAGGAAATTGGTGTAATACCCAATTTTTAAAATTTGATGCAAAAAAAGATTATTGTGTTATGAAAGAGTTAAAATACTGTTAGCCTAGATTTCCAAGAATGATATATTATGAAATGATCTCCAGCTCAGTTGAGTAAGAGTTTACAAGATGAAGATGAGGATATGAGGAGGAAAAGCCTTACCTTTATACTTTTAACAGATGGAATTAAAGCACACTAGAATGTTGAAAAGGACGATTTGGTAGAAAGAGAGGGCTAAAGATGCAGGAGGGAGAAGGGATAACTGGAGTTACATAGTCTCTAAGAAGGGGAAAGGAGAGAACAAGTGAGTGTGTAACTGGAATCTGATAGGACCTGTGCTTCAATAGGGAGAGAAGAGGCGCAGATGGGGCCACCAACCAGTGCTGGCAGAATTTGCAATTCTAAGCAAAGGTAAATGTCTTTTAAAAATATTCACATTTACGAACCAATCTTCAGCTCAATTTTAAAGCTCCATTTCAGAACGTAGGGATTTGATACAGTTACTTACGTAAATCCCCAGCCTGAAAAACTAAATTTTGTTAAAAAGAATTCTATTAGGTTTTCATCTACTTCATTCAGATTTATAAGGTAATTTGACTTAAATTTTTAAATTTTCCTTTAAAATGCCTGGGTCAAAAATAGGAGGTGCTAAATACTGCTCATCTTTGTGCATCAAAGTGATTGATCTTTTAAGCAAAGCTTTACTGATTTTATTCATTTATTCATGCCCTGCCCTGCTTTACGCCTGTAAGCATCACAGCCTCCTGATCCTCCTATCCAAAAGCATTTCCAGAATCTCCTTAACAGCTTAACAGCCCTCTTTGCTTTGGGGACTAGTGGAGGAGACATCACAAGCATTTTGGGGAAAGTGTGGCTATTATTTATTTTCTAGGGAATAAGTAGTAGTTCACACATCATGATAAAAATGGATGAGCATAAAATGATTTATTTCCTAAAAGAATATGGGGATGTTTTACAAGTGTAGTGTAATTGTGAGGATTTGTCCCTGGCCCAGTCTAGTGTTGATAGGGACACAGTTGGCATCTGTTTGAAACATTTTCCTTAGAGTTTATTGAATGGCAAATGTAATTCCTGGGGGAAAGCTTGATGTTCACAGCCTCTGAAGTACTTGCAGCTGGAAGTCAGGATAAAAGCTTATTGTATAGCTTTGACAGCTTGGTGGATATATTCAAGTCACACCTTGTGGGTTCTTAATAATTCTGTTTTCCTAATATTAATTGTAATTTCCCAAGTTCTTGTTAATTTCAATTGCATTTATAATGAATGTATTTTTTAATCATTCCTGTATTGAAAGACTCTGGTGGGAGGTCCCTATATTTACATTTCAGGAGGTAGTGGCAGGGAAGAAAAGTGACCTTTCCAAGCTCATATCTTAATGTGATGACAGAAGAGATTTATACTCTTGTCTCTTACGGATATTTTAGCTGTGAATATTTATTAACTGATTAAAATGCTTTGTGTTAAGTCCAAAGTGCTCTAAAATTTTAAAAATATATATTTCAAGTGTTGTATTAACAACAAAGTTGTAGCTTTATTACTTCTATATTCTATTGTAAAACAAGGAATTCAGACTTTATTGAAAAAAATGTCAAAAAAGAAACTAGGAACCCTGAAACTAGAACACTATGTTGAAAGCCTATTACTCTACATTGCTCATAATGTCTGACATATTTTTGTACATATCCACATGGAAACGTTTTTCTAAATATATAGGCAATCTTGCATTTGGCTGAGAAACTTCTTTACGGTCAAAACACAGATGCAGAGAATGTTGCATAATGGCTCAAACTGGGATTGATGACCATTACTATACTTGATAATATTTCTTCCAATCTCTGTTTCCCTCATTTTATCACTATCTCATTTTAACTTAACTCTGTAAAAATACAATAATTATAAGCTCATCTCTCCTCTTCCTATTCTTCACAATCTTTTTCCTTTTCCTTTTTTCTCCTTCTTCTCCTTATTCTTTTCCAAAGAACACATTAACTGAATTAAATATTCAGTATAATCTTCCAGGCTAGATTTCCCTATAAATTAATAAAATTACTTAAAGATGTTTACTGTATTCTTTTGATTCTGACCCTTCAGTAAATGTCAGGTGTCACTCATATCCACTTGGATATTATCTCTTGTTGCATGTCAATATGAGTGGCTAAGTACATACATAAAGTGCTATACAAAAGACCAATTCATGGTGAACTCTTTAAAAAATATAAATTTATAATCATCTCTTCTCCTTTTATATAAACTGATTTTGGTCTCATATTGACCAAGTGTGTGGTAAAACCTAAAATTTCAAGTGCTGCCTTGACATCTTTGAGCCTCCCATGGCTCAAAAGGCCTATCTGTGAGTTCTCTTGTTCTCAAATAAGCTTTTCACCCAGCAGGAAAGGCTCCCCACCTGGTGAGTTCCCCTATCAGCTATACCAGCTGCATTCCACCTGGTCCTTAACCTAATGGGTTTCACTTTGCTAGTCTACGAGATTATTCAAACAAGCCAATCACAACCTACCCCGGGAACCATGGGAAATCTCACTCTTTTGTTACTACAAATCCTGCCTCCAACAGCTCCTGTTGGGTCACTCTACTCCTGAGAGTGCTGTGTGGCATGTGACGACTTCCTTCCCTCCACCTCCCTGCCGGGCTGTGAGTACACATGATTAACAAACTGCTTTCAATTTTATCACAGAGAAGTAATAGAAACAACTCATTTCTATATTCACAGAATAAGAGCAAACATCATATGCTGCTAGATTTTAGTCAGACTTAAAGTCTGTTTCTTCTCTTTAGCCTAAATTCACTTTTATCTTCATATATAAATGTTAAAAGCATGGCAATTTTTGACACTATTTAGAAATTTGGATAGATTTAGGCTATTGCTTTTATCTTTTTCAGCTGTGTTCAATAATTTATATGCACACATGCATGCAGACTTTGAGTTACTTTAGCTTTTATAACGGTTTTGAACATTTACTAGAAGTTGCATTTACAGCAAGACCAGTAAAGCATACCAAAAGGAAAAATGCAAATGATCAAGTTATTTTAAAAATTATTGCCTATCAAATGAAACTGTCATTTAGGTTTGTATATGTATATCTAACAATGATCCTGTAGAAACGATGCTATGTATAAAAACTCTTCTGGAAATTTTTTTAAAAAGTTAATGAGTTACTTTTAAACCAAAGTAGAATAGTGACAAAGACTTTTAAACTGTAAACAATAAGCAGAGTTATAACTAAATCTCTCTATCCATATTATACTTTTCAAGTCAGCAAAAAATTAACTCACGCATTCATTTTTTTTCAGCATGTATTTATTATACTCCTGTATGTACTGAGTTAACTACTTTGGTAGGTACTGAGAGAACAGTAAAAAATGATATGTAACATAATACTATGCTAAGAAGGAAAGCTAAAATGACATACAGCAGGTCCTTGAATAATGCTGTTTTGTTCAGCATTGTTTTGTTATAACGTTGATGAGAAAAAAAAAAAACTGGTTTCAGTGTGTGTCATATTTTGCTTAAAGTAGCAGTTTCCGAGAACCTCTCGATGACAGTGAGAGAAGACTCTACGTAGATAGTCCTTTTATATGTATATAAAAATACTGCATGTAGATTGTCCTTTTATATTAGAGTCCATGAAGACAGTAAATTTTAAGCTGGGCCCAGGAATGGTTTAATATAATTTTCATATGTAAGGGAAAAAGTGAAGGACATTTTTATTGAAAGCAAAGTTCTCTAGAGTTAGCAATGTGATTAATGTAAACTTGGGTCAGTAGGGAGCTGACTGAATTGAAGATTAAATTGCTTTCTAGAAGTGAGTGGATAGTTTGAAAAGATAGTAAATAAGTTAAAGTGTTAGTAAAATAGTAATATTTCCATGGCTTTTGATAATTAATATGGTTGCAGAATACTCTTAAGATAAGCAAAAAGCAGCCTAGACACCTGAGAAGTCAAGCTCAGCATTGAGTAAAGGTTTGTTTGCATAGTGAGAAGTTTGAAAGATCAATTGGATTTTACTTCTGTGAGAGTTGGAAAAGTTGTTTTAACCTGCCTTACTTTATCATTTCCCATTCCTCACCAAAATTGATTCCTGTTAATTACCATAATATGTTCACAACTGTTTGAACCAGTATTAATAATGGTTACTATGTATTGAACATCTACTACATGCTCATGCACTTGATACAAGTTAAAACACATTTTTTTCCTCATATTGGAGAAAGCGGTGTCTTGTTAGGATAGATGTATGCTTTTCTTTTTTTAGCTAGAAAATGAAAGTTATCCATCATTCATGCCTAGAGAAAGTGGGGTGCACATTTTGTAACAGCATCTTGAGAGTAACTCATCTTAGAAATTGACTCATACTTGCGCTTTGAAGCTGTCATTTCCCATATGAGAAGATAATTATAATAGGGCCAGAACTGACAGGTGGTGTTTTGATGTAAACAATGAGCAAACCGACAGATCAATAAGTGCTGAGCAAGGCATGATTCACCTCAGATTATATGGACTTACTGCAAAAATAATGGAGTGACAAAATGAAAATCTGTTATGCTTTATCTGAGTTATGGTCATAGTAATATGTAAGGTAATAGATTAACTCAGACAAGACTTGCTGCAAAAGAAGCATCAAGAACAACTATGAGAAAATCAATTTGCAAACACCTTCACAAAATCAAGTTCCTGAGAAACAATCAGCACACTTTACTAAAGAAAAATACCTGTCACACTTACTTGTATAGAGGACCAGGCTGGACATGAATTACATTTTTATTTTAGCTAAGGATTTGACCTTCAAAAGATGTCGTTTTAGTAGTGTCATGACTCCAAGGCATCAGGTCAATGTCTTGTGGGGGGGAGGGGTCCAAAATTCAAAATCCTGGGTGCTTTTTGATGATATATGGGGGGAAAAAAACCCAAAATATAAAATGTAGCTATGACAGGCAGTGATATGCACCTTCAGGGAGTATGGTGAATAGACAGTCTCTAACTGTTAACTCTTTCATTTTCCACCTCAGCGTTTGTGTCAAGATCACGTTCTTCTCAGGGTGGCCTTAAACAATAAATAATCAATACTGTGATATAAAGAGCAAACTATGTCCGCCCAATATGGGACAGCTCCAACAAGTAATTTTTGCACCAGAGCTCCCAGTTGGCTGGAAGAGACTGTGAAATCTGACCAGTTCTATTTTTTTTCTCTTTTTCTTTCACAATCACTTACTTGTGAACATTTTGTACTCTTAACTTTGTCTCAGGATCTGCTTCCTGGAGAAAATTGACATGGTGGTACTGTCAGTGGTCTGCTAAAATAGCCATTCAGAAGGAATTTGGGGCCTTGGTCGCTCACTGTCTGGTTGGCAATGAGGATGGTATTCCAGGTGGTACCCTGGTCCAAGGACTCTTATTTCCGGCACAAAGTGGTAGCTCAATTGCTAAAACTTTCATTGGTAGTGACTTTGGAGAAAGAGAGAGTGGGAGAACATAAATGTTGATGACCAAACTCAGCGTAGAGTCACCAAACTCAGAGATGTTTCAGTGCTCAGCCAAGACAGGATTATTAGGCTAAGTCAGCACCCTGCCTTGGCGAAGCATTCAAACATCCCTGAAGTTTTACGACTCTTGAGAAAACCTGTACCTTGACAAATCCACAAATCTGGGTGGATGTTCCTAAAGCTTTTGGCCTCACAATTCCACTGGTTCCTCTCATCCTCCAGAGGTGATCCATGTTTCCTTTCTAAGAGCTAGCACATTCCTATGTAGAAAGGTACTGCCAGGATGTCTTCATTGTAAGACAATAGAGATTCTTCTCAGGATTAGCTGTCCAATCTTAGCTTTCAGGCCAATAACTAAAATTAAGTTGAAGCACAACCACGTTGGGGATATGTTGGGCATGATATATGAGAAAAAAAGGCCTTAAATCAAAGAATCTCTAAGAATTAGCCAGGATGAACCAATAGGACCTGCAGGTATACATTTAGGACTGCATTTCAGGGGTGTCAGAATTAAAGGAGGCTAAATAATATAAATTTTTAAAAGGGAGAGTATATTGCCTTGGAACACGTGCTCAAAATGCTGTCTTAACACTCTAGCAAGGACCCCAAGTGATGGGGCAAACTCATTGCAAGCGTGATTCCTAGAAGTCTGGAGAAAACACCGGTTCTTGTGGAACGAGTTGAAATGCCTGAATTGCCATGGAAGATGGCAGAAGAAGGGATAAGAAAGCTTGGAAATGAAAATGCTAGATTGAATGTATTAAGTGAGCCCAGAAGACAATTGAAAGACTGTCAGTAAAGCAGAATATACCATTCACCAAACCCACCAGTTATGGACTGATGAGGGGGGTTCTAGCATGACCAAAATGTTTAGTGGAGGCTCTCTGAAAGTCAAGGATTATGGGAGGACGTTGTAATGGAACTTTGCTTTTTGGTAATAGTGGGGATGATATAGCACCGAAGCAAAAGAGGCCAGGCAGTTGTACTTAAATTTCAGAAACTAGGGATGCAGTGGGTGCGGGACAAGGGGGCAGTCACAATTATTATAACAACTGTTAAGGTCTGAGTGGCAGCTCAGGGGACTTTACGTGCAGCGAATTGTGGAGATACTTAATAGAATGCAGCATCTCTAGGGACAAAGTAGATGGGCAGCTAACGAGGACACTGCTTTGTACGTAATCAAAAGAAAGCAAAAATGATGAACAGGAAACTGAAGGTCATAGCTTTCATGAAAGGTCACATCCTTTGCCCAGTTTCCAGACCTCAGTCAGTTTTCAGACCTGAAGCCAATTAGAGTCCTTCCTCCCATATCACATTCAACATATAAATCTCTACCAGGAAAAAGAAACTTGTAACAGTGCAGAAAGAATGTTGTATAATGATTTTTATAGTTCATTCCCAGTTGGACTTACGGCCATTTACTCAGATATATTTGGAAAATATACCAGACATATTTTGAGTCTTGCACATAAGGCTTCAGTTGTCACTGATATCCAGAAGCGTGAAGTATAACCATTGCTCTACCCTCATTTAAGTGACAATATTCAGGGACCAGGTAATAAATATAGACTTGACCAAAGTCTAGCTGGGTCTTTGGGTTCAACCAGTCCTTATTTCACTGATCTCTGAACGTGCAATTGGGAATGGCATGCTTGATAGTTGGAGAAATTCTCATATTGGGTCCTTGGTCTGTCATGAAGAAGGCCAAGCTGAAGGCACTGAAACTGCTCCTTGCTGTGGGGGCAGAGTAGAGATTGGTGCCACCTTAAGAACTTAAGGGATTTCTACATATATCTTTTTAACTTTTCCAATCTGGCCCCTGCAGAAACCAGATGGATCCTGTAGAACGTTTATCCACTACTTCAATCTCAGCCAAGTGATAGTCCCAATTGTAACTGCCATGCCATATGTGATATCCTTACTAAAGCAGATTGGTGTGGCCTAAGGCACAAGATATTCAACCAATGATTTGGTGAATACATTATTTTCTATTCCAATAAAAAAGAACATCTTAGTTTGCATTCATATAGAACAGATAACAATATGCATTTACAATTTCGTTTCAGGGATATACAAACTCTCCTACTCTGTCAAATTGTACTCCAAAAAGATCTGTACTGACTCAACATAACACAAACATCGCATCGTATAAAACATCACATTAATATGTTACATAAGTGATACCATGTTGATCAAGTAGGGTGAGCAAAAGGTGGCAAGAATGCTGCAGGCCTTGATAAGACATAAGCTTTCCAAATAGTGGGAAATAAATCTGACAACTATAGAGCACAACCATGAGTATTTGGAATGACACTATTCTTTCAGAAGATCAATCAGCCATTGGTAGCAAGTTAAATATTTTGGGCCCCTTCTGTATTGGAAATACCAGCAATTCTTTGTCATAGGAAAAAAACAAAAAACAAAAAACAAAACAAAACAAAAAAACACTTGTTCTGGGTATTATCTTTCTTTCTTGGAGATCCTTAATCAATACCACTATCCAGGAGCTTATGCAGTGGTTGGTCGTCAGTCATTGAATACCTACAACATAGCAGCTGACAGAGGGATCCACTTAATGTTGAGGAAGGTGAAGAGATGGGCTCAGACCATGAGATCCACTGGTTGAATTATATACTGCACCATCTAGCAGGAGCCAGACTAATAGATTACTGGAATAGTCTACTAAAGCTACAGCTGTAGCAGAGGCTAGAGATAGCACCTGTGAAGATGAGAAGCTATGCACCAGAATGCAGTATATCCACTGAATCAATATAGTGCTGTGAACCCAACAGAAAGAATTAATTGGTCTAGAAACCAAGGGGTAGAAGCAAGTATGCCTCCACTTACCATCATTCCCTGTGATCTAAGGTGGGGGAAAGGGGTGCTGTTTTTGCTCTTTCTATAACTCTGGGCTTTGCAAGTTAAAGGTGTTGGTCCTCAAAGGGACCCTGCTCTTGTCAGGAGATGCAATATTGTCTTTTTGAACTATAAGCTATAGTTGCCACCTGAGCATATTGTACTTCTTATTGCCAGAAACCAGCAGTTAAAAAGAGGAATCATGACATTGGCAGGGATAATTGACCTGATCACTAGGAGAAGGCAGGGATATTGTATTATGGGGGCAAGATAAAATATAAATCAAACTCTGTACCTAATCAGGTACATATTGTTACTTCCTTGCTTAATTGTGGTTATAGACAGTTAAGCCTTATGTAAGAAAGGTATAGTTATTGGTGCTCATATCTCTCAGAAATGAGTTTAGGTCGTACACCCAGGTAAGCCATTGTGATTATTAGCAGTGGTAGCTAATGGCAAAGAAAATTTAGAGTGAATGGTGGAGGAGGGAAATGATTGGAATCAATTATGGTGACAGGAAAATTAAATGTTTATCATAGAGAAGAATAGCCCAGGAAAAGCTAAACTGCCTTCAACTATTTGAAAGGCCAATACTTGGATAATAGGAGGAAGCAGATATTAACCCAGAGCAGAAAATATTTCTCTGCAGAAGTATCTTCCCATGGTACTAAGCTTTCTGTCACTGTCAGTGTTCAAGCAAAGGAAAGGCAAACACATCAAGGGTATTTTGGAAGAGATTCAACTTTGCGAGGGATGAGTTGATGAGTTCTTACTAGTCCAAGTTTAGAGAATTGAAATTAGAGTCTATGAAAACCTCTTCTCTAGAGTCTGAACTACATGTTTAGAGAATTCAAACAAAAGAAAAGGGGCTGAGATATAGAAGATATGAGATATATAGAAGATGTAGGATGGATTTTTAATACCATTCTGTTTTTTGCTGTTAGTACAGTATTCAATAAATTACATAAGATATTTAACTCTTTATTATAGAATACACTTTGTGTTAGATGATTCTGCCCAAGTATATGTTAATGTACATGTTTTGAGCACATTTAAGGTAGGCCAGGCTAAGTAAGCTATGATGTTCTGGTGGGTTAGGTGTATTAATGCACTTTCAACTTATGATATTTTCAAATTATGTTGGATTTATCAGGACATAACCCCATTGTAAGTTGAGGAGCACCTGTGTGCATAAATTCCTCATCTCTTAACTGAGATGACAGAATAAGATTCTGTATAATAAAAATAGAAGATATTCATCATATGTGCATATGATAAATAAATTTTTGAGGGTTCTTTAGTATGCTGCTTGATCCCAAGGTTTGATTGTTTGAGTGTGTGCTGTGTTTTGAAGAATATAGCCCTTATCAAGGAAATTTGTATTTTAAGTTAGGGAAAAACTTTTAAAACTATAGTAAAGAAAGTTATCATCTTTAGTTTCTTATGTTATAAGATAATGTTTTATTATAGATTATATGTGCATATGATGAAGAGCTGTGGCATGGTTAAAATCATATTGATGTTTTAGGTGAAGAAACAAAAATGACAATAAACTATATTATGTTCTAAATTGCACAAAATAAAATTATGACTTTTAAAAATAGTTAAAAGCTTAGTTATAAACCTTAAAAACCCAAAGAATGGTGATTAAAATAATTCACAATCATATGTCATTTGTTAGATTTTATTTTCATGATTATATAAAAATTTCTGTTTATACTTTATGCAGATGGTTATAAGTGGTTTAAATCAACTTAGATTTGAGTGACTGACTTCTAGAAATTGTATGAAAAACTGAATAGGCAGGATGAACTTAGAATGCACTCTGCTTTAGATTGTAAAATTAGAGAAAAATAAAAGGCACAAGCATCTCAGTTGTGAAAATTGATAAATAGAAAATGAATCAAATTTAATTCAACAATAATTTGTAGAGTTTCAACAATTCTCTCTGCACTATGGACTATATCCTGCCAGAATTACAAGTCTAGCAGTTGGTAATTTAGTTTGGAAAACAGGACTTACCTTCATAAAGATACAATGGTATAATAGAAACAGAATAGATGTTAGAGTCCAATTTTATTTTTAAAATCTTGAAATGCAGAGTATTATTTCATCTTGTGCAGAACTATACTCATTGTGCTTTCTTAAGTAGACTTAATTTTTAAATAATTTTGAGGAACATAATAGAATTTTTTAAATATTTGGGCTGAATCAGTTGGTCAAGTAGAGAAACTTACATCCAGCTACTATTTGGTGGAGTTACATAAGGGGACTAATTAACATATCTACATACATTTGAGAGGTATACATTGAAAATAGGAAAAAATGGATCGTAATAAATATGTGAGGTCAAAATGTCAACATTAATGGTTCAGAAAAATATAACAGAGGAGGTTTCAAGCATGTATTATGCTTTCCTTCTCTAACTCACTCCCACTTTTATTCTTGTTGATGGTTCATTAAATCTCTTAATTGAATAGTTCTTCTCTTTCCTTGAATCACTAACCTCCATTTCTACTCTACCACCACACAGCACCGGTATGAACCTAGTCATTATAAGGCAGTCCCACATCTAAGATCTAGAATTTTCCCCTTCTCCTCTATCTACAATCTCCTTGTCTATCTTCCCTCTTATTAATCCATATACCTCAGACTGGGCTCACCCACTTTCTCCATACTCATTATCCTGCCTGGCTTATTTTGCTTAGGCAAAGATAGCATAGATTATTTTTTAGCATTTGGGACAATCTATTTTACATTGTGAGAATTTTCCATTTGAGAATATATTTTCTGGAAAGAAGCACATATTGATGATACATTCAATGCTACAAAATGAAAGTATTAACTGGTAAGAATGAAGCTGTTCATTTCAAGCATGTCATCTTGAGTGGAGGTTCTTGGATTGTAAATGACATTTTAATACACAGATTAATAGAACTGAGTAAATAGAAATCTTTTATAAACAGTATTTAGTGGATATTTTAGTCCGTTTTGTGTTGCTATAACAGAATACTTAAGACTGCATTATTTATAAAGGAAATTATTTGGCTTATGACTCTGGAGTCCAAGAAGCATGTCACCAGCATCTGCTCAGTTTCTGGTAGGGGTCATATGCTGAATTACAACATGGTGGAGAGGCAGAAAAGTGAGCGGACAGTGGACATGTGCAAAGAGAGACACATAAGAGGCTGTGCTAACTTTATTACAACCCACCCTCACCCATTCCCAGGAGAGTGAGAACTCACTTAGTCCCCAAAGATGGCATTGGTCTATTCATGAAGCTGGTGGCCTCATGATCTAAACACCTAACACTAAGCCCACCTCCCAACTCTTCCATATTGGAAATCAAATTTCAACATTATTTTCTTGGGGACACACTCAAACCATTCAAAACTATTTCATAGTTTTATTACATGTAGCCACAGACTGAAAGTTTAATATACAAACATTTACTAGTAATATGCAAAATAGAATATCTAACCATGGCTATCTAATCATTGTGTTGTGCATTCTTTACTGTCTTCTACCCTGCTTATGCCCCAGGAGACTGACAACTATAGTTGGCATCATCTTGGTTTTCTGTCTTCTGATTGGATTCAGCCAAAGGGAAGCATAAGCAGGAAATCAGAGGGCAGAAGAAATTAGAAATCTGAGTATTTACCTTCCTTTACCACTCTCTTTGCCTGCTACAATTCTGCCAGAGATTGGTTCTACAATTATAGCTTATTTCATGTTGCTCCTCTTTCATGGTCCTAAGACCTCTCTGGGCTTTACCATTACCTTACTTTTCCCCGATTCCTTTGGTTCTAGGGGATTGTAATGGGTTTTTGTTTTCCTGTGTGTGTTTTACCATTACTAGTTTAAGATTTTCTTACATTTACTTACAACTTTGTAAATAGTCCCTTTGTTCAAGAAACACTCAGAGTTATCATATGTTTCTTAGAAGACCCTGAAAATTAATACCTTAATTTTTATTTATATGATAGAGAATTAAGGAAAGTCTAAGAAGAATGAATTTTTTGGGGAAAAAAAGAATCAGCTTCACAACAACCTCAGATATACCAACTTAGGACTTTTGAATTACAAAATATCTATCTAGCTATCTACTTACCTACCTACCTACCTATCTATCTATCATCTACCTATCTATTATCACACTATGGAGAACAACGGAGCCTATTTTAGGACATCATTTAATCATAATGCTATATGATGTGGAATATAATTCAGTTAAATAATAATTACCATTGATTCTGTTAGACTTGAGTAGAACAGAACTAACTTCACTGATACCACATTTGCGGATTGTGAATATATTGTTGATTTACTGAACCAATCTTCATAAATTCACTGACAGGAGTGAAACTTAGCCAATGTACATGTAAGATGAGTATATCAAAACTCAATTTAGTTTCTAGAGTGCTATATAACTTCTTACAGTGTTGGAATAACTTCATAGATGGTGTCACAGTCTAAAAGTCACGATGTATTTTGGTGGTAAAATGTTAAGAGAGCATGTAAATCTTTAACACACAATTCTGATTATTTAAATTTGTTTGAATTACTGATTGCAGTGTTACAAGTTTGGCAAATCATAAGACACATCAAGGTCACAGGTTGACTTAGTTTAAATAGTAGCCTTTTGATATGGGCTGCTGAAGGTAGCAAAATAGAAGGGCTTTCTGCTTAATTACCATCTATGTGGTGTTATGGCTAATAATGTTACATGCACCTTTGCACCTTTTGGGATTTAATCCCCTTCTCAGTTGGTATTTTTACGTTTAAATTGCTTTGACTACTTCAACCAGATTGTCAGAGCCCCAGGCAAAGACCAAGTCATCTTCTAAGTCAATACAGAGTTGAGCACAGTGTCAGTGCGTGGCAAACAATTCAGGAATAAAACTTTGCAGAGAATTTTGCCTTACTGACATCAGCTGAATAATGAAGGCAATTGCAAAGGGACTAAAATAGATTCTTGTTAAAATGTTCACAGTTTTTCTTAACTGATATTATTAAAATTGTTTTTCCTTTTCTGCATGTGTCTGGACTGAGTACCTGGGCTTCCTCAGTCTTCTCTGACTATTGCTTGCTATTTTTCTCCTTGATTTATAGTGATAGGCTTATGGCTCACAAACTCTCACTCTTCCCATTTAACATCTGTCCCCTTTTATAGCACCCTTCAGGGAACTAAGATTGAAAGAAAATATTTTAAACTTAATAAATGAATAACCTGTCTGGGACATGAAGATATTCCCTATACATAAGCTACATTTTAGAAATGAATGAGTTGTTCTAATTTGCAGTTGTCCTTGAAAATTAATAGTATGCAATTAATAATATGCTAATTCATTTTATTCTCTGTTCCATATGGTATTGGCTTGAGTTTCATGCTAGGTTTGCCCTTTTGAAAATGATTTTAAAATAATTTCTTACCGTTGAGAAGTTTAAGAAGCAAGGGTCTATTGGGTAGAATCTGGACTAAAAACAAAGAGATGGGTTTTATTTATATTTACGTATGTATAATTATAAATTCAATAAATTATAGTTTACTATATTTGTATAATATATAAATGTTATATATTATAATATTTTATAATGTATATATTTATATATTATAACATATATTAAACATTATATGATATATATTATATATTATATAAATGTATAATTATATATATATATAATATTATATATATTATTGATTGAGCTGCTGTTGTACACGGTGGTATCTTCCCACTGGAAGACAGAACTAACTTGGTCTTTGTAATTGTTCATTCTAGCACTCTCCTCCATACAATATTGATAAAACATATAACCCTGAGATAGTGATTGCTAACAAGCTCACTGTACTTGAACTTCAAACAAATTTAGATTGTAAGGGATGTCTCATTACAGAGAGTGTAAGAAATATCTCTGTTTCAAGGGCATAGATCCAAATTAGGTATCTTCCTATTTATAAAAACTCAAGCTTTCTGCTTGACATTAGCATTAAACAATGAGCTTTTCTCATCAAGACCAGTTGCCATATAATAGGAAGGTGTTTGCAAAAGTGTTCAGATGGTTGACAACACAGTCTTTGTTGTCAAGTGTCTGGAGCTTTTTTTTCATACCTCTGGGTTTTGAACTGTAACTCATTCCATACTTTAAGTCTTTTCCCTTCTAATAATTAGGGAGCTATCCCATACCCTTGAGGAGGGTGATATTTTAAATCTTTAACCAACAGAGCATGGCTATTGGCCAATCAGAACAGACACCAGCTGTAAATAACTGAAACAGCTAGGCAGAGCAAACCGGCTGAATATTAATTCTGCTCTAGGATGATCTTCTCAAATGCTGAGTGTAAGAGACCATGTGGTTGCCCTGCCTATGTCCCCTCCCTTAGCATTCAATATCTCATTAAATGAACAGGTGTCCCATGGGCTCTCTACCTAAGTGATTACTCTCAGACTGAATAAGACAGACCAGGAAAATTAACACCACCAGGAAAAACTCCTAGTCAACAATGAATGGAAACTGGAGTGTAAATATGCCAGTGTTTTTGTCCTTTACATGGGAAACTCTCAGACATGTTCTACACTACCTCTCAGAGATCATTAGCAAGATTAATTTCCCATTGCCCATGGTGGTATCTTGTCCCTTAACACTCTTTATTGGTTTCCTGTGTAGTATCACCTCCTCCTTTCCAGTCTTCTTGGGGTCACCCAAATAAACAGGTAAGGTAAAATTTAGGATGTAGCAAATTTCTATAATTTTATGTTGTTTTGGCATCCATTTTGAATACAGGTTTTAACATTTTCCACGCCAGAAGCAGGTTTTAGTTACCTTTGACAATTTCCAATTCTTTGCATCCTCCCAATTCCTCTATGTGGTGAATCCAGATATTTGGCTTTTTTTGAGATAGGGTCTCAGTCTGTTGCCCAGGCTGGAGTGTAGTAGTGCAAACATGGTTAACCTCAACCCTAACCTCCAGAACTCAAGTGATCCTCCTGCCTCAGCCCCTCAAGGAGCTGGGACCACATGTGCATGCCACCACGCCCAGCTAATTTTTCTATTTTCTGTAAAGACAGATCTTACCATGTTGCCCAGGCAGGTCTTGAACTCTTGGTCTCAAGCAATCCTCCTGCCTTGGCCTCTTAAAATGTTGAGATTACAGGCATGTACCGGCATGCCTGGCTCAGATATTCATCTTAAACAATCACTACCTGAGGGCCACCTCTCTCTGAGACAGATAGAGACAACCTCCTTGACTTGTCCCACTGACCCCCACACAATCCACATGGACTGCACAAATATGTTGCAGTGACTAGTTCTCAGTCACAGTGTGACTGTGTGGAACAGGTGCCTGTCCTAAACTCACCAATTAGAATTTACCTCAGGAAACCTGCTTGAGTAACACTCTGAACCCCAGTAAGGCTGTGGCCTATATGTTTATCTTTCTCTGACTCTGTATCTGCGGGTTGAGTGCATTGCTTCTGTGACCCTCTTGTGGACCCTCCAACAGTGTCCCTCTCTTTCATGGACCTATGGGTAATAAACTTCTTTTATGTCATGTGTTTTTGTTGTGTGGGTTCTCTGGGTCTCACCCGACTGACATACCAAAACCTAACCTTTTTCTGGGTCAAGCTCTCTCTAGAAAGTGGATGTCTTTGCAGAAATAAACTAGGCACAGATCAGACAAGAGCCACAAGGGTGTTTTCCAGTATAAACAAATTTCCTGGGAGTGAGACAACTAGTCATGAGTCAGATTCTTAGGCTGTTTGCCAGGATAAAGAAGTTTCCTGTGAAAGACACACTGTAAGCATCTATGATCAAATCCCCTGGATCCCTGTCAGGAAAGGGCTAGAGTGTATGGCCATTCTCCAGAGATGTCAAGACCAAATTTGAAAAAACAAACCCAACACAGGAGGTGGCACTGAACTCTTGGGGTGATGGTGATTTATCATCCCCAGTATTTGTATGCACTCTGAATGTGGGTTTTCTTCCACTGCCCACATTCTCTTAATTGGCATCATTATCTGAGAACTCACAGATATGGCATCCCACATCCTGCCTTAGATCATAGGAGCCACTTTTTGTTTTTGTTTTGCAAAGGAGGTGCATAATCATAAGATTCACTCATCCTACTATCTATTAACCTTGAAATGGTTGGCTTAATTTTAAGTGGGGTAGCATTTGAAAAGCATTGCTAGGTACAGCCCTGCAGAGTTGAGATACTGTGCTTCAAGATATGATGTAACTTTGAACCAATGGTCAATATATGGTACTGTGTGATACTCAGAATACAGAGGTTCAGGTACAGGGGTGGAATTCAGAGAAGCCCCTTTCACTATCCCCAATGACATGCTTGGAGAAACTGCTTTCTGTGCCCTGTTCTGGATTAAAGGTCTCATTTCATGGGATAGAGATTGGGCATTTCTATCAGGGGAGACAGTAGTTATGATGGTTAATATTGAGTGTCAACTTGATTGGATTGAAGGGTGCAAAGTATTGTTCCTGGGTGTTTCTGCAAGGATTTTGTCAAAGGAAAGGAGATTAATATTTGAGTCTGTGTACTGGGAAACGCAGACCCACCCTCATTCTGGGTGGACATCATCTAATTGTAGTCAGTGCAGCTAGGATAAAAGCAGGCAGAGGAACGTGGAAGGACTAGATTGGCTAAGTCTTCTGGTTTCCATCTTTCTCCAGCACTGGATGCTTCCTGCCTTCAAACATCAGATTCCAAATTCTTCAGCTTGTGGACTCTTGGACTCACAGCAGTGGTTTGCAAGGGACTCTCAGGCTTTTGGCCACAGACTGAAGGCTGCACTATCAGATTCCCTAATTTTGCGGTTTGGGGACTTTGACTGGCTTCCCGGCTCCTCAAATTACAGATGGCCTATTGTGGGTCTTCAACTTGTGATCATATGATTCAATTATCCTAATAAACTTCCCTTCATATATTCATTTATCCTATTAATTCTGTCCCTTTAGAGAAACCTGACTAATACAGTAGTGTTCCCACTAATAACTATTGCCATGTCATTTGAAATTCCTTGTGCTATTAGATTAACCAAGAAAGAAGATACTATACTGATAAGTAATTTACTATCATTATATTAAGAAGATGAAGTTGCTGCTATATAATAAATATAGGAAAGAGTATATTTGAAATCCATAAGTTTTCTGAAATTTGTTTTTAAAATTTATTTTTATTTATTCATATTGACACATAATGATTGTACATATTTGTGTAGTACATAATATTTTGATAAATATACAATATAGAATGATCAAATCAGGGTAATTAGCATATCCATCACCTCAAGCCATTATCATTTCTTTGTGTTAGTAACATTCAAAATTCCCTCTTCTAGCTGTTTGAAAAGATACAATAAATTATTGCTTACTATAGTCACCCTATGTTCCCGGAGTTTTTGATGCTTTAATGTGTAACAGTAACTACCAGTGGGCTATTAAACCCAACACAAAGATACAACAGGCAGGGCTTATACTTCTCAGAGACAAGCTGAAGTACTGCTTAAAGTACTTAAAGGGACTAGAGTGAGTGATAGCAGGAGATGTACAATGTCACTTTTAGCCTCAATATCAACTGCAATAGTGAGGATTGTAGCTTACCCCATTTTCCGTTATAAATTCCCATTATTCTTCTTGTTTAAAGTCTTATTTGTTTTTAGAAATTGTTATGGACCATCAACTTGAAGAAGCATCGATAGGGCAAATTGAACTTATCTTGGAAGACAAGTGAATTTGAGAATTGCAAGTGGCAGACTGTAGCACATGCCATTGAACCCAAAAGCTTATCCCCTTCAACGTTGATTGTAATAGCATTCGCTGTTGTAGTATGGGTACATAATATTGGCCTTTAAAATCCTGTGGCTCTCTGCCTGAGAGCTTTCTCTTAGCTTTTGCCCAAGGCAAGCCAGAAGTGCTGGAGAAGTTAATGCCCATAAGAACAACACTCAACCAATGATGAGAGTTGGAGCGTGAATAGTCTGTAGATTACAACCAACTTAGGTGGAATAACTGAAACTCTTTTCACGCTGTCTCCTGATGTTCCCAGCAGAACTGAGTCCCTGGTGTGTGCACTGGCAGTCTGCTCATGAATACATCTCATCTTCCTTTTCTCATTTCCCATCATTCTAATGGTGCTTCCTAGGATCACCTCTTAACCTCCCAAATAAATCACTTGCACTCAAACCTGTGCATTAAACAAGTTGAAGAGGAGGCTGGAATGGGTGCTTCTCAGACATTTTATTATATTCCAGTGTACTGTATATCAATGAGATGAAAAGCTAGAAAAACTTGTCAATCTTATTCAACCATAGCACATTTTTCAGCAATTCCCTTTTGTATCTTGAAGAAGTAGGCCTCTTTGGAGAATACTTTTTGAAAACATTGAGAAAAAGCACCCCCATGACAAATACAAATTTTCCATATCAGATCAAGCTCTCTGTAACTGAATACCTAGTTAAAATTTGTAGATATAAATAGGTGTCATCTACATAAAAACCAAAATCTTCTTCCCCCATTCAGTTTAGGCACTGAGAACTGAAACCATATCTTACTGTCTATATTAATATTACTTTTATATTCATGAACATGTCTTATTCTCCCAGGGTCATCTTCCTCCGCCAAGTGGTATGATTGTTGATTACAGGAACTTCTAAAAAGACTCATCAACTTTTTAACAGACAATATCAACAGGGAATTCATGCCCTAAGATTCTTAGAATCCTTCAAAATCATCATCTTACTATTTCTACCAAACATGGAATGATTTTATCATAATGCCTACCCTAATTAACTCCCTGCATTGAAAACCTTGCCTTATACCAATTTCCAATTTTTAATAAATTCCATCCTCACTTTTCCCCTCTGAAACACTGTAAAAGCTTTGAAAGAGGATACTCTCCCTTGTCTTTAATAAACAATAACTAAGCTTTGTCTTATCAGCAAATTGTGTTAATGTTTGGAGAGCCAGCTTTTGACATATGATGGATTTCCTATTATACTTAACAAAACTGGCCCAAGTAAGATTAAGGAGCTGTATATTACCTACTAAGAAAAGAAGATGGCTTAAAATTAAAGCTGATTCTCACTGTGGGTCAAATCATTGGTTAAGCACTTTACATGAGAGACTAAATGTACAAACTGACGTGACCAGAACTTACATAACCAGTAGAACTCTGGCCCATATCCTCTGCAGCAACCAGGGAAACTAAATGTCAACCTCGGCAGTAACCAACCCAGAAAGCCAGGACTTGGTCAATAACAGAGAGCTTCATTATTCCACTGCCCTCACCCTTGCTTTCAACTCAAGACCAACCAAAGAAAGCCAAATGTGTTCTCCAAACCAATGATATGAGATAGATGTTCTGCTTCTAGTTAGCCTGTTTCCAGCTCCACTGTGCAAAAAATCTGCAATCAGAACATGTCCAAAGTCTTCCCTTTTTGCCACTATAAACATTTTTTTACTCCCTTGCCTACCTTTGAGTCTCTGCCAAATGCAAGGGATGGTGGCTGACTCCCTTGCTACAGCAAGCTATGAACAAATAACCTTATTGTTTTCATTTGGGTGCTCTTTATTTCCACAAACATAAGATCTCTGTGAAGTAAATACTTTTGAGAAATTAAAAAAAAAAAAACTGAGGCAAACAGAACTTACATAAATTGCCCAAGTTCACAGAGCTGGTAGTGGCAGGCCTGAGATCTGAAATTAGTTTTTCTTACTCTACATCTTATTTTAACCACCACGCTGGCAATAGTGCTAAACTTAGATTTTAGAAATACGCTGTCTGACAATGCCAAATTTTATTGGAGCCTTGTGATCCTGGAAAACAAGGACAGTTAAGAAATCTCCCACCCTTTGTGTCCCAGGAAAACAGCTTATGAAGAACAACCTTTCCCTATATGACTCAGTTAAGACTCATGGACAACCCCCTTGCTTATGCAAAGGCCAGACACAGACCCTCCACATTCCCATTTCTTTGCCCCATGAAATATTAGCTGATTTGTTTGCCCTATTGATCAATTGGAACAAAGCGCTATTAATTAAGTTAACTAACTTAGTTAAACTTCTCTTCTTCCCCTAGTCCCTGAACTTTAATACTTTCTAGCCTCAAACAGCAAACAAAGCCTTGTGTCTTGTTCTCTTAACTGTATGTTTTGTGAATCAGCTGATTTCAAGTAAATACATTCTTTCAACAATTGTCCAGATATGCCACCTACTTCTCCACATTCACTTCTTTCTAATTTTGTTTACCCCTCTGATATATATACATATATATTCCTTTCTCCCTAATCTTTGAGGTGTTTTCAAATCTTCTGGTCAGTGCATTCTCTCTATTGCAATAGTGCCGTTCCTATTACAATAATTATTTCAAATGATTTTTTACTTACCCAGATCTGGATTTTAAAACATTTGACATGTCCAAAAGAAATGTAATGTGAGCTAAATATGCAATTTAAAATTTTCTAGTAGTCACATGAAAAAGTCATGAAAACCGGTGAAAGTAATTTACTTAACCAACTATATTCAAAATGTTATCATTTGAACATGTGATCAATACAAAAATATTAATGAGCTATTTTATATACCTTTTCTCATACTACAGCTTGAATTCTAGTGTGCAACTTTATATTTATGGAATATCTTAGTTAGGACTAGCTGCATTTCAAGTGCTCACAAGGTGCCTATTGTATTGGATACAGTCTGTGTCTTCAGTGTGGGTTCCCTTTATATAGCTCTCAGGAAAGTTTGTTTTCCTTACTGGGCTCAACTTAGCTCCTCCTCATTCTCCTCCTCTTATTTCTCGTTTTCTACTTTAGTCTCTCTTCTCTTTGCCTACTTATGAAGCTTGCATATCTTTAGCTTTGATTGACTGCATGAAACATAGTTTCTCTTTCTCTGACTTAGATAAATATCTGAGTTCTCTGACATTAGAAAAGAATATAAATATAACTCAAAATATACAATTATTTTCTAACATCAGATTCTTTCATCTCAGCCTGGGGAAAAGAGACATTTTTTGCTCATCTAAAAAAACCTAGAGCTACTTAACCCATATGCACAGAAAGAATGAGGATAATAACTCTAAAACCTCTTATAATTAGGCACATTGAGTAAGTTAAGTTGGTTGGATATTTAGAGTTGAATATGTGGGTGATAACCTGTAGGATACTAGGAAGGAACTAGTGGGGATTGTACTTGACGAACAAGTGTTGAATTATGTCTTCTCTGAAGTTTTGCGTCTTTTTCTCTTTTTTTAAAAAAGCATAAAAATAACACCTGATGTAATAGAACAATAGCTTGGAACTCCTGCTGGTGCCTGAGTGCATCTCTGGAGATTACTTTGAAATATCACTACATACTCAGCATTGGAGAAACTGAAATTGATTTGAGAAAAATTGCTGCTTCAGTGGGCCATGGTACTCAGCAAGTTTCCCCAAGTGCCTGGCAACTGTCATCACTAATGTGACATTGTTCCCCGACTGCACACAGGAACTCTTTGCCTGGCTCACCAGCCACAAAGATGATGGTGTCAATGTCTAGGTACTTTCCTCAAAGGTTAGGCTTAGAAATCATGTTCTTATTTAGATTCCACTCACTTTCCTCTCCTTTTCTTCTTCTCAGTTTCAGCATTGAAAAATCTGTGTGAATTTCACACTACCTAAATGAAATTTTAAAATTATCCAATTCCACCAAAATTTATTCAGAATCTAGTATGTGCCAGGCATTTTGTTAAGCACTGCATATGAACAACTGAGTAAAATACTCCAGAATCTGATACATTAGAAGGGATTTAGAAAAGTAAATATATAGCTGTAACAAAGGATCGGTCCTAAGTGAGCAAGATTAATTTCATTGTATAGTGAGAAGATAGGGAGAAACCAGTGAATTGTAAAATGCATTTGGTTAGGCACATTCGACGAGTTAAGTTGGTTGGGTATTTAGAGTTGAATATTGGGGTGATAACCTGTACGGTGCTAGAAAGGAACTAGTGGGGATTGTACTTGATCAAAATATGTTGGATTATGTCTTCTCTTGAAAGAGGTCTTGTACACCAGAAAAAGAAAGATACCCAGATACCCCAAGGTGAGGAACTAGCACTAGGAAGAAGCATGATGTGTTCAAGGTGAGGAACGAGCTGCTGGGGTGAAGCGGAAGAAAGCAGTCGATGATCTGAAAGCTATGAACTGTGGATAGGTTGTGGATCTTCTGAAAAGCCATAGTAAAGAGTTTTCAGGGTTTTTTTTTGTAATCAATTGGGAACAAAATGAGATTATGAAGGTAACAAGGTGATACGTCCTGTCACTTATGACTTGTGACTTTAACAATTGTGATTTTGGAGACTGTGGAACATGGTTTGAAAAGGAGTCTTGATATACAGAAGAAAATTTTATTTGAAAATTTGCAGATATGCCTTTTTAATGCCACCTTTTCTGACATGTAGCTCTTAATTTTTCAGTTATTTGCTCAAGTGACTATGTACTTGCTATTAAACAGGCCCTTTATGTCTAGTTATGTGGGACTATTGGTGCCAAAAAGAGTCTGGATGTAAATGTGATTCTTCTTATTTCAAAACTGCCCTCTATGGAGGATCTCCAGTTACCCTTGATAGCGAATCAAGATTCTAAGAAAAAGAACCAATAATCATGAAATACAGTCTTTCTGTAAACAAGCTCACAACATTTATTGTCTAAGTCTCTTGTAGTGTTTATCTGTATATCTGTCTGTATACACAGGTACACAGATACACTCAGAGATGAAGAGCCTAGGTAGTATTTTTTTAATAAAAATACAGATAACAACAAACAGAGAGAGAGAGAGTAGGAGATGTGCATACACAGACATCTACAGAGAGAGACACACACATGCTCAGACACACTCAAAGACACAAAGAACCTAGACTAGCACTTTTATTTAAAAGTAAAAAGGAATGAAGTACTGATACATGCTGTAGTGCAGATGAACCTTGAAAAGATTATGCTAAATGAAAGAAGCCAGACACAAAAGGTCACTTATTGTATGGTTCCATTTATATAAAATGTCTAGAACAGGCAAATCTATAGAGACAGAAGAATTAGTGGTTGCTAGGGGTTGATGAGAGGAAGAAATGGGGAATGACTGCTTAATGGGTACCATCTTTCTATTAAGGGTGATCAAAATAATCTGGACTTAGTGGTGATGGTTGCATACCCTTGTGAATATACTAAAAAAACACTGAATCGTACAGTTGAAACTGATTGATTAATATAATTAATTTTATGTTACATCAATTTTATCTCAATAAAAAAAGAGAGACACTCATATATCCCATGGAAAGATGTAAGTGCAGTAGCTATACACAGCACACTCGAAGAAGAATACAATTTATACACACAAATGTATACAGAGAGATACACACAAAGAATCAGAGAGACAGACCTATGAGCAGGTATACAAAGAAACAGAAAGAAAGGCAGAGAATGCAACAGAAAGAGAGGCAGAGAGGGCATGAAAGTTGAAGTCAGGGTACAAAAAACTATACAGAAAAATAATAATATTAAAACAAGAACTTCAATTTATACATAAAGTAATTAGGCAGTATTGATATGTCTCAAAAAGAGATTCAGGCCATATAAAGGGTGACTTTTTAAACAGTGACATTTGTCAGACTGCAGCAATGATAACAATATGTGAAATGATACTCCAGTCTCTAAAACCATTTAATTATAGCATAGAGGAATATAAGAATGGGAATAATTAGAATTTCAAACTTGTGGGAATATCTATTGTCATTATACAGAGGTATTCATCTCAAATGTTCACGACATTGTATTATGAATAAATAATCAGTGTGTCAATATGGTATGGAAAGGAATAACTTTCCTCAGGAATAAATTTAAGTGGTTTTCTGTATATAATATGTGGACTTAATTTTCTTACAGTTGAAGATAGTTTTATTATTTCAGATGATAATATTTTCTTGATAAATGGTTGTTATAATATTGCCATGCCTTGAAGGCCTGCTATTAATTTTAATAAGAATTTAATAAGTGTAAAATCCTTTGGGAATTTGCAACTGAACATTACCAGATGTTCTGTGTGAGGACAATGTGGTTTAGGTGTAATTGAAAGCTGTTGTGTTATTCTTACCTTTTTGAAAGTAGTTGAATATGCTGCTAATATAAACCTTGTTCGTGATCATGGCTCTTACTTGGTTTACTTCTTTTATATTCAAATTGCATCCCTTCCTATTTCTTTGATGGAAACTTTGCATTGGTTCAGAACACATGTTGTTACTTCCCCAATGAGTATTGGAGGAATGTAAGAAAAGTTGAAGTCTTATATACTGGGGTTGGAGGAGAATAACTGTTCTCTATAGCAGTTTGACTTCACCTTATCTTTCCAAGGTTATTCACTATACTACATTCTTGAAAGAAGGCTTCCAGCAAAGTGCCTCCTTATTATGAATGAGGACCTCTTATTGTTCAAGGAGTTCTGGAAGCTACATTTTTCAGCCTTACTTGTTTTATTATCCTCTTTTATCTTTCTCACTTTCATCTTATCCCTTTTCTTTGGCTTATAAAATGAGTAAGCTGCAAGCAAGGAGGTGGTAAAGGCCACATCTCAGACAGTGGTCAGTGGAGACTTCTATGAAGTCCAAGTCTTTTGATGAGGGTTGCAAAGTAAAACACAAAGGTGCTACCATTTCTACGGAAAAGATAAAAGAATGTTTTAAGAATAATAAATATATGTCCAATGAAGAATTATTAAAATTAATGTTTGGAAATTTTACATGTTTACAGAGTTACAGGATGACTATCCTGATAAAGGGAAATGGCCCAAAGTCAGCTGATCCTATGCTTTAGGGACCAAGGACTTTCAATGACGAAAGAAAAGGGCTTTGTTTTGGAGCATCTATTTTATTTTAAGAGGCCATATTAGCCCCAAACTACAGAGACATGGAAATGTATATTGAGTAAATGAAAAGAAAATCGGTTTCCCATTTGGTATATAATGAAGATAAATTCCTACTAAATGGGCTGCATAAAGCTGTTCTGGGACAGCCACCAAATTATCAGCTGTCATATATCTTTCAACCTCATCACTTTTCCACAGAGAGTGACACTGTTGACCAGTTACTTTGTAACTCTCCTTTCTTACCTTTAGGACTTCAGAATTCTCCTCCCTGACTCCCTATCTATGTTTTGAAGTCTTTTTCTCAGGCTGCTCTTCCTCCATGTGACCCTTAAATATGGCTGTTTTCCAGAGCTTAGATCTCAGTGCTACTCATTTCTTGTGCTATGTACGCTCCTTGGGCAATATAGTTTTATGGGCTCATATATTTAAGATCCCCAAATTTTATAAAGCCGTTTACATGTATGGTTTTAATGGGCACATATATACTTATGATCTCCAAATTTTCACCTAACAGCTCAGATCTCTTTCAAACGGCCTCTTCCTATTGAATGTTCCACTGGGATGTTCCACAACGTTCCTAAATGGCTTAAGTCTTACGTGTTGCATATTTATTTTAAACACCATATGTTCAGAATGGAAATTTTGCATTCAATTTCATTTTCAACTTATTCCTCTTCTGGTTTACAAGCTCTCAAAACATTTCTACTTTCTTAACCTAGAAACCTGGGAATCATCCTAAATTACCTCTTTTCCCTTGTTACAACGTGACCTTAATATTATATTGGTTTAAACTATTTCCCATCTTACTTTTGTATTGCTCCTTTTCATTTATTTTCTTGGGCAAATTTCTTATAAATTTATATACATTATTTCAGTAGCTTTCTAACTCTCATTTTCTAATCCATCTACCCGAATTATTTTTTAATTGCTAATATGACCATGTTTAAAATATTTCAGTGGCTTTATACAACTTACTGGGTATAATCCAGCCTCCTTTGTGACACATAAAGCATATGATTTTGTGATATCCACTTATTTATTCAGTCTTTTCTTTGCTATTCTTCTATTATGAGCCCAGAGACCCAAACCTGATAAATATCTCTCTGTTTTGCAAATAAGCTATCTTTCCTCTTATGCTCATTCCATTGTACATACCATTTCCCTTTTAGATATGCTTTACGAGGCTTCTATTTTCCATTGTCGAGACTCAAGTAAGTATCATCTTTCTACAACATCTTCCCTGCCTGTTCCTCCTGCCTAGAATCATTCTTTTCCTTCTTTAACCACCACAGTAATTTTTAATTCATTTACTCTCTCTCATTTCCCATTGTATGCTGCATTATGAATTCCTGAAGGCCAAGAGTCTTGTCATATTAATGATAATATAAATAACAATAAAATTAGTCCCATTGGTCGGTTTTGAGGACTGAGTAACAGGATGTGACATGATTATAAAGTATCGCTCTGGAAGCTGAATGTGGGCTAAGATGTTAGACAAAAGACCAGCTCTTATAATAATACAGGTAAGATGTGGTATTGATTTAAATTAGGATTGTTTTGGGAAAAGTGGGAGAAAATTGTAGATAGGATTTGCTAAAGAATAAGTGCTGTGGGGTGTTAAAAAAAGATGAATGGTATCAAGGATTTTGGTCAGATCAAACAGATGGATAGAGTAGTAACCTTCAAAGCTGAAAGGCAGTGGGAATCAATGAGTTCTGGGGGATTGTGGGAAATCAGGAGTTGAGTCTCAACGTGTTTAAGATATCTGTTAGCAATTAAATACAAGTCTGAAATTTAGCATAGAGTTCTGAGATGGTATAAATTTGGCAATTAGCATAGCATTCTCCTTCAAACCACAAGGCAGGAGATTATTTAAAAATAAGAGTAGATAAAGAAGAAAAAACCAAGCCTTGGTAACTACAACATTTAAAGGTTATGGAGATGAAGAAAATCCAACAAAAGAGCCTGGGAAGAAGTAAGCAGTCATGTAGATAGGGCACCAAAAGAGCCAAGAGAAAGAAATGTTTGAAGAAGGAAATGATCAAATATTTTAAATGCTATTAACAAGTCATTATGAGAACACAGACTTGATCATAATTTTAATACAAAACCTCACCATTCATTGATTCCAGGAGTACACTTGAGAAACTTTAGAAGCACTGATATGGGAACTGTGAATATAATTTGGGGGAAAAAAAAACCCAAATGTAAGACACAGGAAATAAATGGGAATCTCCTAATAAATCTCAGAATACATGCATGTTCATGCATGTTCCTGCACCATCAGCTAACTCTGGGGCCAAACGTTACATAAGTAGAGGTAATGCCCAACCCTACAATCTGTGGGAGAATGGACCAGCACATTTTCTGGAATTCTCTTCAGTAAAAACAAAGGCTGCTACTATTTCAAATTCTTACAATGTAGCTTTACTCTACAGCCTTGTTGAAAGTTTATGTAAAACAATTAATTGTTGAGTGAAAGAAGCCGGAAGAAGTTTGTTTGACTTGATTAGGAATGGTGGAGTGGATTTGAGTAACATCCGATATTCACTGGCACTATGTGAACCTGCATGCATAATGACATTTTTACAAAAGGTTAATGCATGTATTATGTAAGCATGGCTTACTTTAAAGCTGTACAAATTTTCTCCAAGAAATAAAAGAGAAAGTCAGCCTCTATTCTATCAACACTGAATTTAAAATTTCTAGTACAAGACAGTGGAAATACAAATAAATACATATAAAATTTTTTAACTGTGAAGAATAGAATTCTTTTATAAAAAACTGCAGTTGCTGAGTTTATTTTTCCAAATGTAGAGTAATTGAAAATAGGCAATGTATTTAAATGATTCTAAATTTAAATGCACAAAAGGAAAGAAATTTCTGTTCCACTTGTCTCCCCTAGTTGGTCTGTGTTTCCTCCCAAGAGGAAATCAAAATTGCTAGTTAAAATGAATTATTTTAAGTTCATGTTAACAGTTATTTGAGAACTTCCACATATAGGATGCTGTGTTCTATTATGTGGTACCTGTCTTGAAAAATTTAGAAAAAAATTGAATCTGGTCTATAGATGACTCTGAACAATATGTTGGCATTACCCCAAAGTCAATTGTTACAGCATTACAACTCTACTCTTGAGTGTCTCTGAAGAACAGTTAAAAACAACAACAACAAAAAAAGAAAACCTGGAAATCCCCTCAGTGAACAGAACTTCAAATCTGAAAGGACAAAAAACCAGAGGTATAGCTCTATGCTGTATCATAGGCAGTGACTCTTGGTTAGATTGGGTAGTCAGGAAAGAGATTTAATTGGCCCCATTGCATGGCTATGGAGGCCTCAGGAAACTTACAGTCATAGAGGAGATGAAGGAGAAGCAAAGGCACATCTTACCTGGTGGCAGGCAAGAGAAAAGAGAGTGTGTGAGGAGGAACAGTCAGACACTTATAAAATTATCAGATTTAATGACAACTCACTAACATGAGAACAGCATGGGGGACATTGCCTTCATCATCTAATCACCTCCTACCAGGTATCTCAATTAACTTGTGGGTATCATGGGAATTACAATTCAAGATGAGATTTGGGTGGGGACACAAAGCCTAACCATATCAAGAAGCTTCACAATAAAATGGACAAAATGATACATTCTAATTTCAGCAATTCTTTTTTTTTTTTTTTTTTTTGAGATGGAGTCCTGCTCTGTCACCCAGGATAGAGTACAATGGTGCAATCTCGGCTCACTGAAACCTCTGCCTCCCTGGCTCAAGCGATTCTCTTGCCTCAGCCTCCCGAGTAGCTGAGATTACAGGCATGCACCACCACACCCACCTAAATTTTTTTATTTTAGTAGAGACGGGTTTTCACCATGTTGCCCAGGCTGGTCTTGAACTCCTGACCTCAGGTGATCCACCCGCCTGGGCCTCCCAAAGGGCTGGGATTACAGGTGTGAGCCATCCTGCCTGGTCTCAGCTATTCTTATTCCTGCCCATTGGGTTCACAAATTGTCCATGGTAGTGGGAATGCAGGTTATGCATGGATTCAGCAAATGGACTTCCAATCATCAACAGTGAATAGCTACAGGTACTGCTGAATGCCTCACTGTCAAGAGCAGAGACCAACATGCAGGTCCCAGTATGACACCATTCACTGTGGTGGCCAGCAGTCAGCTGTGACAGACTGTTAAATTAGATTGCTTCCCTCATGGAAAAAGCTGGAATTTTTTCTTGTTGACTCTAGATATGGATTTACCTTCCTTTCTTCAACTGTTCTTTCAATACCATGAAACATGGACTAACCAATGACTTGGTCACTGTAATGGTAATCCCCAAAGCATTTCTTCTGACCAGGTGACCAATTTTACAGCAGATAATGTGTGACAATAGACTTTTGATTGTGGAATTCACTGGTTTTACCATGTTTTCCATCAACTTGAGGTATCTAGTTTTGATAAATAGGTGAAGTGACATTTTGAAGATTCAGTTTTGGTGTCAGTTTGGACAAAACTGAATCTTCAAAATCTTCTACCTCAGAAGCTAGAGTAAGGGCCATCAGAATATGGTATATGCTCTAAATAAACCATCAATATATGATGGTGTTTCTCTCATAGTCAGGATTCACAAGTATAGGAATTAAGGTGTAGAAATGAAAGTAAATTCTCTCACTGTTACTTTTAGTGATCTGATAGTGAAATTTCTGCTCTTTTCTCCTTAACTTTGGGTTCTGCTGGTTGAGAGATCTTCATTCTCAAGAGATAAATTATTCCACCAGGGGTACAGGAATGGTTCTATTAAACTGGAAGTTGAGATCCCCCCAACCTTTGGCAGATTCTTATACCTGTGAATAAACAGACAAATAAGAAGGTTACTGTGCTGGCTATGGTGATTAACCCTAACTAACATGAGGAGATTGATTTTCTACTGCACAGTAGGTTAAAGAGGAGTCTGTATGGGAATGCAGGAAATCCTCTGGGAAACGTCATAGCAGTTTCAATTTCTGCAATTAAAGTCAATGAATAAAATTACAACAATCCCATACACACAGAATAACTATGGCCTGACCCTTGAGAGATGAAACTTTGGGTCACTCTACATGCCAGGGTGCTTGATGTGGGCAAAGTACACATGAAATTGGCAGTGAAAGAAAGACATCATGGCTATTAGCTGTTATGCATCCAGTTTTCAGAAATTAGTACTATAATAATCACAAGTTTTTTCTTTATTCTTTGATATGAAAATATTTGTGTCTATTTTAATATTTTTCTTTCTACTACTCTCCTATGATCTAACATAACAAGTAATAATAATAGCTGACCTTAAATATTAGGAGGAACATGACTATGCTAGATGATAAATGAAATCATTCAAAAATGTATGACTGCAATCTTTTTGGGGGGAAGGTTAGTATACTTTTGGTTGTACTAGAGACAGTGAATACATGATTTTGATATTGTTTTTGTGTGATTAATGATGCTAAATTAATAAAGGATGGACTGTGGTAATTTTGTAGTATGCTCATTTAGCTAATATGGGACTACTTTTCCAGAATTCTCTACCCTGGGTTGGGGTTGATTAAAAGAGAAATTTGTGTGGGATTTGGGAGGTAGAAGAGAAGCAGCAGCCATGTTTACACTGAGCAGGTTGGTGTAGCATCAGGCACCGTTTTACTATTTGTACATTATTGCAGATCTGCAGGTTCAACTCCAAGTTTTGCTGGATCTTTTTTGTTTTAATCTTCAAACCCTGGGGAACATTTGTTCACAGCTCCATGTTGAAGCCCATTAGATCTGTGGAAAACTGCATCCCTGAGGGAGGCCAGAGGCTTAGAGGAGGTATGAGATCAGGGAAGGTTCTGGTAAAAGAAACATGAGGGTGTGTTTATCCCTGTAGATTTAAGCTTGTCCTCATGGAATCCAGGTTGTTCTTGCCTTCTCCTTATTTATGTTTATCTTACCTTTCTGACTGCTGGTCCAGCTTGTTTTAGGCCCGGCACTATAGGCAGTGATAACAGATGGGCTTAAGGTAAATAAACCTCTAAATAAGCTCTTATATTACCTATACAGGTGCTGCTACTCTGATAAAACAAAACTGATAAATATTCAAGTCAGAAAGATACATGTGTATAAAAGTAACTATAAGATGGTATGAATATGGATATAACATATTCTATCATATTGGAATAATAGGAGAGAGAGAGAGAGAAGGAGGGAGAGAGAGGGGGGCACCCAAAGGATACTGAAAAAGATTTTGTGTAGGGAGTGGCATTTCTTCCTCTGAACCTGAAAGAATGAATGGAATTTCTACTGGCATGAGAAAAATAAAAATAGAGATACGGAAGTTATTATCTACTATATATTTAATGACTTCTAGGTATTAGTACAATGGGAAAGAAGACAGGAACAATTCTTGATGTTTTGGAATTTATAGTCAGTCAGGGATGATTCATATTGAAAATGTAATGCACTTCATCTAGTGAAGGATTCTCACTACGTGCTGCATATTTCACTCTAATTATAACTAAATGAAACTTAGATGGTTGGTGGAATCTTGAATTCCCTAATATTTTCTCAATATGCTTAACTTTTGTAAGATAGCGCTAACAAAGTATAAGAAGAAGTCTCTGGGCTTTTGGTTTCCTACCCTTGTTTCCCATTTTCACTCTTTCCACCAGCTGCTCTCTGCCATCTGTCTCCACTATTCTACTGAAATAGCTGTTGCACAGGCCACCAGCTCTCTAATTGCCAACTCACACACATAAGTTGGTCCTTACTTTATTTGACATTACTTTGCCACTTGACACTGTGGTCATTCCTTTCTTCTTTAAATTATCTCAGGCCCTGATACTGCTATCTCTTGCCTTTCCTTTTATTTCTCTGCTTCTCCTTAATCTGCTCAGATTTTGTATTTAATATTTGGTTAATGGCACCTGAAAGTGTCAAAAATGACCTGAAAGTCAATTTATCATTCTTTTTATCTATCATTCTATACATCCAATTGGTGATTAAGTCCTGTGCTAATAAATTGTTGAATTCCTTTGTGATTTGTTCCCTCCTATTCAGTTTGACTCTCCTTGACTTATATTAACCCTACAAGCCTCATTCCTCAGCCTTTATGAAACCCTTCTCTCTTATCTACCTGCTCTGTTTTTATCTTTCTCCAATCCACTCTTCACATGGCTATCATACTCATATTTCTAAAATGCAAATGAGATAATATAAGCAATCTCCTTTTTCCTCAGAGACCTCAAGATAACTATCAAATGTCTTAAAATGACATAGAAAGCCCTTTGTGATTTGACACCTGACTACCTCGTATATTCAAATTCTAATACGTGCTCTCACCCCTCCAACCATGTCAAATAACTCAAACTTCCTCAAAGATTCTATAATCACTGTATCTTTTTAAAAATAAATTTCTGCCTCTTCATCTACTCAGACACCCAATCATGCTTCAATAGTACATTGTAAGATCATAATTAGCTTATTCTTTTATTCAGTCAAAATTGATCGACCACCTTTGATTTGCCAGATGCTGTTCTCTCTCTCTCCCTCATTAAGCCTTCCCTTTTTAGTTGCTGTTTTCCCTTGGCTTTCCTCCCCATTGTTTTGGCTTATCCACTGAATAGCCCTGAATATTCACTGCTATTCACTGAAGTTTGGGTTCAAATTCTCCCATCTATAATGAACATCTTGTGCACACATGGATCTTTGCAATTAACTGTATCATAACTTGTGATTTCCTTGTTTACCTCTCCTATTACACTGTAAGCTTGTTTATGGCAGGAATTATATCTTTGTATTTTGTGTGTATGTATGTCATTTCATTGACCAATATGATTTCTGCTTCTTTAAAATTTCTTAATACACTTTTTTTCTGAATGGAGATGATTTAGAATCAAAAGACCTGATGGAATGATTTCATTCTCTGGGCCCCATCTGTAAAACAAAATAAAGATAAAAGCAAGAGTAACGATTACTCTGAACATTTATGTGGCCTCCTTGGGAATTCAGATGAGACATTGTAGAAGAAAATAGTTTTAAAATGGCAAAGAATTATTATTTTAGTTCACTTTGGTTACAAGGAGTATAGCTGTGCAGGTAACTTCAAAGAATGGTTTTATGGAAAGAGTATAACTGCAGTTCTGCTCCAGGGCTAAGCTAAGCCTTTTTTGACAGTCTGTGTCTGCATTTCACAGTGTTTCTAGCACTGTCACATCCTCATGCTTCTTTCGTGGATTCTATTACCTCCACCACTGGGACTCTAGTTATCTCCATCTAGTAACTGGGGCCAGTGACTAGAGAGAGAAGAATTCATCACATAGCCCTGCCATCAGTATAATTGTGTTAAGCTCTTGGATGATCTCATTTGACACTCCTATTCTTTCATTACTTTACTTAGCAAGTCTATTTAATTTCCTTCTCATATACAATTTTTGCTTTATGCAGATACCCTTTGTACCTATTTTTCTACTTAACAACTTCTTCTAGCTCAAAGGTTTTATTTCCTAAATAGGTTTGTTTTCTACATGACCTTTTCATAACCTCATAGTCTCTTTTCTACATATTTCTTTAATTTCAATCATAGAAATATTAATTATCTCTATATTTTCAATTTCAGATTCTAAGTATATGACAAGCTTTGGACTAAAATCTTTTATGCCAAGTCACCTCACTCATCTGCTTAGCCTGTCCATAAGATGTCCACGCCAGTCCTATCTTCTGAGATATAATGTTGGGTCACATGGTGGTTGACAATCACCTTAAATATCAGGGCTTGACTGGCTGACAACATGATTGACACATTTAGAATAATTTTATAAGTCTGGAATTTTTTGTTAAATAATGATGATTATGATGGTGATGATGGAATCTACACAGCTATTTATGACTAAACTGATGAAAAATACTTTAGCAGAAGTGTGACTAATTGGGTATTCTCATATACAGGCAGATCTCATTTTATTGTGCTTTGCAGATACCTTTTTTTACAAATTGAAAGTTTGTGACAACCCTGCTTTAAGCAAGTCTGTTGGTGCTGTTTTTCCAATGGTATGTGTTCACTTCTTGTGTCTGTGTCACATTTTGGTAATTCTCACAATATTTCAAACTTTTTCATTATTATTACATCTGTCATGGTGACCTGAGATCAGTGATCTTTGATGTTACTATTGTAATTGTTTTGGGGCACCACCAACTACACTTATATAAGACAGGGAACTTAATCAATAAATGTTAGATGTGTTCTGACTGCTCTACCAACCAGCCTTTTCTCATTTCTCTCCCTCTCCTCAAGCCTCCCTATTCCCTGAGACACAACAATATTAAAATCAGGCCAATTAATAACCCCACATTCACCTTTAAGTCTTCAAGTAAAAGGAAGAGTTGAACGTGTCTCACTTTAAATCAAAAGCTAGAAATGGTTAAGCTTAGTGAGAAAGGCATGTTAAAAGCAGAAATAGGCTGAAATCCAGGCTTCGTGTGTCAAATGGTTGGCCAAGTTGTGAATGCAAAGGAAAAGTTCTTGAAGGAAACTAAAAGTGCTACTCTAGTGAACACATGAATGATGAAAAAGTGAAACAGCCTTGTTGCTGGTATGGAGAAAGTTCTAGTGGTCTGGATAGATCAAACCAGCCTCACTATTCCCTGAAGGCAAAGTATAATCCGAAGTTAGGCTTTAACTTTCTTCAGTTTCATGAAGGCTGAGAGATATGAGGAAGCTGCAAAAGAAGAGTTTGAAGCTAACAGAGGTTGATTCACAAGGTTTAAGGAAAGAAACTGTCACCAGTGCAAGGTGAAGCAGCAAGTGCTGATGTGGAGTAGCAGTAAGGTATCCAGAAGTTCTGGTTAATATGTTTGATGAAGGTGGCTACACTAACCAACAGATTTTCAATGCGGACAAAACAGCATTATATTAGAAGAAGATGCCATGTAGGGTTTTCGTAACTAGAAAGGAAAAGTCAATGCTTGGCTTCAAAGCTTCAAAGGACAGGTTGACTTTTGCTGGGGGCTCTGTGGCTGGTAATTTTAAGTTGAAGCCAATGCTCATTTACTATTCTGAAAATCCTAGGGCCCTTAAGAATTATCTACTTTTTCTATAGATTTAAATGGAACAGCAAAACCTAAATGGCAGCACATCTGTTTACAGCATGGTTTACTGCATATTTTAAGCCTTCAGTTGAGATCTACTCCTTAGAAAAAAAATTTTCTCAAAATATTACTACCTAATGACAATGCACCAGGTCATCCAAGAGCTCTGATAATGTATGAGGAGATTCATGTTTTCATATCTGCTAACACAATACCCATTGTGCAGCCCATGGATCAAAGAGTAACAAAGATTTTCAGGTCTTATTAAGAAATATATTTTGTAAGTCTTTAACTGCTATAGGTGGTGATTCCTCTGATTAATCTGGCTAAAGCAAATTGAAAATCTTCTGAATATATTGACCATTTTAGATGCCATTAAGAACATTCATGATTCATGGCAGGAAGTCAAAATATCAATATTAACAGGAGTTTAGAATAAGTTGATTCCAATTCTCATGAATGACTTTGAGAGGTTTGAAACTTCAGTGGATGAAATAACTGCAGATGTGGTAGACATAGCAAGATAACTGGAATTATGAGTAGGGCCTGAAGATGTGGCTAATTTGCAGCTAGTGCATAAAAAAAGTTGAAAGGATGAGGTGTTGCTCTTATGGTTAACAAAGAAAGTGGTTTCTTGAGATTGAGTCTACTTTTGGCGAAGATGCTATAAACATTGTTGAAATGACAACAAAGGATTTATAATATTACATACACTTATTTGATAAAACAGCAGCAAGCAGGGTTTGAGAGAATTGACTCCAATTTGGAAAAATGTTCTACTGCCAGGAAAATGCCATCAACATTGCATGCTATAAAGAAATCATTCATGAAAAGGAAAATCAATTGATCCAATATACTTTATTGTTGTCTATTTTTAAGAAATTGCCATAACCACCCCAACTATTAGCCACAACAATGCCGATCAGTCAGCAGGCATCAATATCAAAGCAAGACCCTCCACCAGCGAAAAGATTGTGACCCACTGAAGGCTCAGATAGTCATTAGCATTTTGAAGCAACAAGGTATTTTAAAATTCAGACACCATTCTATTGCAAACTTAATAGACTATATATTTTAGACATCATTCTATTGCACACTTAATATACTATAGCAAAGTGTAAACGAAATTTTATATGCATTAGGAAAGCAAAAGAAAATTGTCTTGTTCTCTTTACTGAGATATTCACTTTATTTTGGTGGTCTGAAATCAAACCTGTAATGTCTCTGAGGTATGCCTGTATTGTCCACAAAAGTAAAATTGTCTCGGCTCATCTAGAATTCAAATTTGTTATGTCTTAAGAGTCTTTCCAAAATGTATATTTTATATCTATTTTCAGAACTATTTCTAAGAAAACGGGAAATAAACACAGATACTTGCAAAACTGTATACAAAGATGTTTGTTGATATGTGGTTTGTGTTAGTGAAACATTAGAAGAAATCATGATTTCAAATGGTTGGAAACCATTAGTCAAGGATTTTGTCTTTGTCAACTGCTCTATTTTCAGTACTAGAACAGTAACCAACACATAGGAAATGTGTAATAAATACCTAATAAACAAATACATATTGAATCTTTATTATGGACAACTGGACAGTCATTAAAGATAATGCAATCCTAAAATGTTTGATATCATGAAAGAGAGGATTCATATTATCAAGTGACAAGGTAGGTGTGCTCTGTCTCTCTTCCTCTAAGAAAAGAATAAAAGTACATGTATTAGTTTTAGCCAAAAATATACCATACATTTTCTGATATTTTCTCTGATTCATCCTTAGGCAAAGTAAGAGAGAAGGAAAAAGAACTACTCTGTTAAGTTTCTGCTGTGTGGTATAATTTTAGGTCTACATAAATTTTCATAGAATCTTCCTAATTTCATAGAATTAAGAAATATCCCAGGCAGTTAAGTTACTTACCCAAGATCACACAGTTAATTAAACAGCAGATATTTAACCATAGTTCATTCTAATTTCTGAGCCTGTTTTCTTAAGCACTAATCTAAACTGACGCTGACTAACCTTTCTTGATTAAGCCAGCCCTCCCCAATTTTTCCCTTCGTTGAAGCTACATATTAATTTGACCTGTACATTAAATACTTGGTTATATTCTAATTACTTTGCATAATTTAGATTTGTGTTCTTAACTAGATAAAGAGGTTTTTTTAAAAGCAAAAGCTTTTATACACTTTAATATTTTTCTAACATCTATCACACCTATAAGTACTATGTAATTATTATTTTTAATGATGCTATACAAGCAGGAACAATGAAAAATACTGCAAATGTAATGTCCTGTGGGTTTTAAATTTTATTGATGTCATTTTAAATTCAACAAAGGCCTCAAAAGTTCAATTCTTCATATTATATAGACACATAAAATCTGTACTGCTTAGTTTACCTTCCACGACATTCTTTTTTTTTTTTTTAATTTTTATTTTTTTGAGAAAGAGTCTTGCTCTGTCACCCAGGCTGGAGTGCAGTGGTGTAATCTCAGCTCACTGCAGCCTCTGCTTCCCGGCTTCCAGCAATTCTCCTGCCTCAGCCTCCTGAGTAGCTTAGATTACAGGTGCACACCACCACATCCAGCTAATTTTTGTATTTTTAGTAGAGATGGGGTTTCACCATATTGGCCAGGCTGGTCTCAAATTCCTGATCTCAGGTGATCTGCCCACCTGGGCCTCTCAAAGTGCTGAGATTATAGGCATGAGCCACTGCACCCAACCGACATTCTTCAATCATAGCCTGGTCATTCTAATCCTACTTTTTATTTATTCTTTTACATACCTCACTCAGATTCATATGAACTACTGTTTCCTGAGTGCTCTAAGATTTCATCCTCTATGCTATGCCTTTCTCTATGTTATTTCTTTAGCCTGAAAGAGTCTTGTAAATAATCTCCAAATGTTCATATCCTATGTATCTTTTAAGGCCTGTGACTTATTCAGTCTCTTCCTTGAAGCTTTCTCTGATAACCTTGACTTATGGTAATATTTCCTTTTTCTGAATTCTAATATCACTTATCTGTCATTTCACTTTACATATGTGTGTGTGTGTGTGTGTGTGTGTATATATGTAGTATACATGCATTGTGTATATGGTACATGTATATAGTGTATGTATATATGCATATGCGTATGTGTGTGTATATAGTGGTAAAAAATACATGAAACACATGAAGTTTTGTTGAGGAAAAAATTTTAACTTCAACAAAATTTTAAGTGTGAAGTACAGTATTGTTACGTGTATTCACATTGTTTTAAAGTACATCTCTAGAACTTCTTTATCTTTCATGACTGGAACTCTATATTCATTTGAGCAGCAACTCCCCATTTCCCTCTCCCTTCAAACTCTGGCAGCCATCATTCTACTTTCTGCTTCTTTGAGTTTGGCTACTTTAGATACCTTACGTAAGTGGAATTATACAGTATTTGGCCTTCTGTGACTGTTATTTTACTTAGCATGATGTCCTCTAGGTTCATCCACTTTGCAGCATATGACAGAATTTCCTTCATTTTTAAGGCTAAGCAATATTCCTTTGTATGTATATCTCATATTTCCTTTACTTATTCATCTTTCAATGGACATTTATATTGTTTCTACCTTTGACTATTGTGAAAATTGCTTCAGTGAACATAGGAGTACAAATATCTCTTCCAGATCCTGATTTTAATTACTCTGGGTAATTACTCAGATGTGGAGTTGCTGGGTCAAATGGTAGTTCTAACTTTAGTTTGTTGAGGAAACTTTAGACGCTCTTCTGTAGTGGTTGATGCATTTTCTATTCCCACCAATAGTATACAAGGGTTTCTTTTTCTCCACATCCTTGCCAACACTTATTATTTTCTGCTTTTTGGATAATGACCATCCTGACAGGTGTGATGAAGTCTCTCATTGTGGTTTTGATTTACTTTTCTCTGATGATTAGTAATGTTGATCATCTTTTCATATGGCTGTTAACCATGTCTATGTCTTCTTTGGAGAAATGTCTATTCAGGTCCTTTGCTAACTTTAAAAAATCAGGTGTTTTTTTTGGCCACTGAGTTGTAGGAGTTCCTTATATATTTTGGATATTAATTCTTTAATAGACATATAGTTTATAAAACTTTGCCACTTTATAGATTGCCTTTCACTATGCTGATTATTTCCCATGCTGTGTAGAACCTTTTTAATTTGAGGAGTCCTACTTATCTGTTTTTGCTTTTTTTCCCCTTGCTTTTGGTGTCATATCTAAGAAATCATTGCCAAGGGCAATATTATAAAGATTTTTCATGTTTTCTTACTAGGAGTTTCATAATTTCAGGTTTTACATTTAACTCTAATTCATTTTGAGTTGCTCATTGTGTGTAGTGCAAGATACTGGTCCAATTTTATTATTTTTTTATGTAGATACTCAGTTTTCCCAAAACCCTTTATTGATGAGACTGTCCTTTCCCATTGTGTAGTTTTTGCAACTTCCCCATTGTATAATTTTGACATCCTTGTCATAGATTGTTTGACTATATATGCCTGGATTTATTGCCAGCCTCTGTATTCTGTGTAACTGGCCTATATGTCAGGCTTTAAGCTAGTATTGCTTTTATAATTTTTGACTTTTTATTAAAATTAGCTAATAAAAGACTCAGCATGCCTGATACTTCCTCCTACTAAATAGTATGTTTTTAAGGATTACCACATTATAATTTATCATATCCCTCCTACTAAATTTTGTAATTCTGAGTGCTCAACAGATTTTTTGAATGAACGAATGTATTATTATTTCTTTACTTCTATTATTATGGCTTATAAAGACAGATTTTTAAAAATCACAAAATTGGCATTGTTTTCCCCTTCTCCACCCACCCTTTTTCTTTACAGCTATACTCAGGGCTATACCCTGGATTACTTCCTGTTTCTCTTTTCTCTTAATAAGGCCATTTTCAATAAATAATGTTTTAAAAATTAATTCAAATATGACGACCATCAAAAATTGTAAAAATATTTAGGAAATATTGACAATAATTTTATTACGTGTTTGCATTATGAAAAATAAATATGATCAATAAAGAAAACACAAGTTTTTTTTTAAATTCAGAATATTGAATTTACTACTGGTACTTAAAAGATATGCTGAATAGCTCAACAACATGTATTTCCAAAGAAGTAAAATGAAAAAGAAAATGAAGAGAAAGAAAGTGAAAAAGAAAAAAAGAAAAAATGGAATGGTAGACTTGGCTTTACATTGCAGAAATATTGTCTTTTATATTTACCCCATGTTGCTGGGAATTGTGTTTTATGTATCATACACAGACAGACACACACACACATGCATACTTATATACACAAATACACATAAATGTGTATATATTATATAATGCTATAATATATACAGATGTAATATATAATATATACATTTATATATATATATAAGGTTTTTACTACCAGGTTCTTTACATTTTATTAATGGTGATTGTAAATAATGACTGAATCTAGAATAATGCCTTGTGACACAACTTATTCATGTAATTCTCTATCTCAAGGTACTGTTGTATTATCATTGTTGCCTTTCATCTATTATACTGTTTTCTGTTTGAAGTTTCATATACTGGACTGGGTTATTAAACATTAATTTTATAAGTAGCATTCTGAAAAATATGTTAAACACCTTGTAAAGTGTACATAACATTATGGATAAAGAATTTGGTAAGATCATTCTATTGCTACTCAAATTAAAAATCAAAATTCTGCAGTTGGGATCATGGATAAATATGCTTCTCTCATGAGAAATATGTATTCATATTTTTTCATGTTTCATGGTCACATTTTGCAGAACCCTTAAAACTAGGAAATGGAAAATAAATTTGAGGCCCTGGATTTTCTTTTATATGGAAGAGAGAAGTGTTTTAAATTCAACTCTGGACCTCAAAACATCTTATTTTGCATTTTAAAATATTTGAATTTTAAAATGCAAAATGTTTTGAGGTCCAGAGTTGAATCTAAGACACTCCTCTCTTCCATACAAAACTTTAATTTTCCCTTCTCATTCATCTTCTCTATATTTTAGCATATGTAATTATTGCCGCTTGAATTACCATTTTCCTTCTTTTTGATTGCAAGAATCAAAACCCTTTAATAAAGAAAGTTAATTTTCTGAGTTTATATCTCATGGAATTCAGGAAAAATCTGACATGATTGACAAGAAAGACTTGGAAAAGGGCAAGAATTAGTGGATTTCAGGGACAGGGTTTCCTCCAAATTTATTCCCGTCCTTCACTATTCGTTTGATTCAGCTGCTAGCATTGCTACCATGTCTCTCAGTATAACTTATTGAGAGATAGCAGAGAGAAGATAATTGTCCTATCTTGAATCGGATAATTTTTTTCATCCAATTGCCTATGAAAAAGAAGACATAGTCTCATCCATTAAGCTGGGGGAAAATAAGGGGTAACTTCAGTAAATTTATAAAATTGTTGTGTCCTTAAAGACCTAACATGGGGCTTCTCTGACACTTGGCATTTCTATTTGCCATTGGTTACTTACTTCTTGGGTTTCTACAATTTCAGCACAGATTTCTGCCCATAATCCTTTACCATTGCTTTATCTTACTCATTGACATGTGGGCTCCTTCACAGTAGAAGCACATTTTATTCACATTTACTGTCCTAATGCCTATCAAAGTGTTTGGCATGTAGCAATTGAGAAGTGAAATATGCAATTAATGGATACATATAGCTAGAAGATAGTAAATGCCCGTTGCCCAGTGATTTAACATTGGATTACACATATATTCCATTATAGCTGAACATATGTGTGACTAGACATAAATTCTTTTAAAGGAAAAAGTGAAAACACTGTGCACTTATTTTATAGTTGCTTTAACTATAACCTCTATAGATCAGGTTGATATAATACTTGGCCTTCTGGCAGGTATATGTTTTATTTTTAGAATTTAGGAAGAATCTAATCTTTGCCATCAAATACAATTTTTACAGCAGAATTGTGTTTGTGTTGTATGTGTGCGTGTGTGTGTGTGTGTGTGTGTGTTACTTCTAACTAAAGAACTATTGATTTTTCTCTGCTCTTTTGTAACCAGCAATTCTCAAATCAAACAAGTAGAGTTTATTTCTAGGTTTCGAAATAGATATCTCTATTCCAATAGAAATATTAAAGCATTCAGATTCTACTATCTAGTAATACTATTTTTTAAAGCATAGTTTTTGTTGAAAATGAGTTATCAAGTTTAGTTATAGAGCTATTTATATATGTGTTGTATATATAAATGTGTGTGTATATTTAAGACATTCATAAATACATATATATTTAAGATATAGACACATATATTTATATTTAAGAAAGAAATTAGCCTATATAAATTAAGTCAGTGTATTATTATTTTAGAGTAGTTTTTCTAGGTTTAAGTCCCCAATATTTAATATATAAGAACATTTTTAATTTTTAGAGTAATTTGTTGATTTAAAACAAATGTTTCTTAATTTTTATTTTAGTAAAGATTTTGCAATCTAGCTTAATCTCTAAAAGAGGCCAATAACCAAACATATTCATTTTTTATTTCAAGCATGTAGCTGTATGCTTGATATCAATTAAACTTTTAAATATGTATTGAATTTGAATGAATAAGTTGTCATTTTATTAAAAAGACCTATTAGGAAAACATAATGGAGCAGATAAAGTGATAATATTTTGATTGGCAGAGAGCAATCTCTAATTAATTGAAATGATCCGGGAAAAGGTAGCTATATTAGGTTTACATTTAAACTGATAATGTGAGTAGGCAAAGGAAGAGAAGATTCTTAAAATGAAAGTTTACTTTTAGGGGCTGTGGGTAATGGGAATTTGGTAAAGTCGGCATATAATTTTGTTCAGATTAAGGTCTTAAAAGTCATTATTTGTTTCCTTTACCTACTATGTAACTGCTTACATGGAAAACTGTCTCAGTACCTGAGTCTATTATTCTCTCAAAACCGTCTTTGACTTATATACTAATCGAATATTAAGACTATAGCTAGATGTTATTTACTTTTCACCTAATCTCTCAACTTCTCTTGGTGTCACTGTTTTTTGGAAAACACTTACATAGCCTTTACAATGTGGCAACCACTGTTCTAGGATCTTAATACATATTTTAATCCCATAACAATTCTTTGAGGGAGGTACTAACATCACTTTTATTTTACAGACAAGGAACTGAAGCATCTCAGAGAGGTTACGTGCATCAGTTAGAAATTGGCTAGGAAGTGTCAGAGCCAGGATTTGAAGCCAGTTGATCTGGACCAGAAGTCTAGGCTCTTAACCACTAGGCATGCTGCATTTGGGACATGGAAAAACACCATTTTCTAGTCATTCTTCAGAATATTACATTATGAGACACTGAACAAAACCTCTACATTTAAACTAGTTTGGCAACTATCTTAGACCATATACACTTTGTAAGAGATTCCTATTGCTACTATAACAAACTGCCACCAATTTAGTGAATTAAGACAGTATAAATCTACCTTCTTACAGATTGGGAGATCAGAAGTCCTAAAATGAAAGTGTGGGCAGGGCTGCATTCATTCTGGTGGTTGTAGGGAACAATCTGTTTTCTTGCCTTTTTCTAGCTTCTAGAGGTCTCTTGCATTCCATTGTTCCTGGACTCTTCCTCTATCTTCAAGGTTACCAGTTTAACATCTGGGAACACCCAGATAATCCACGATGAATTTTTTCCCATCTCAAATTCTCTAACTTAACCGTATCTGCAAGGTTTCTTTTGCTAGTAAGATAACATATTCACAGATTTAAGAGATTAGGATATAGACATAATCAGGGACCATTATTCTTTCTACCACACACTAGTGCAGTCACAATTGAAAGATATGAGAATTTATTCAGTACTGAAGCTTTTGCCTCACTAAACTTTATATGCAGGATACATCATCTTTTATAGTGCCACAGAAAAGCACTGCTGATTAAATTGTAATATAACCTTTTGCAACTAATTTTATTGTATATGTATTGAAAGTTTATTTTGATTTAGACATATATTTTAATCCTATATCACTCTAGTAAATAAGGTTTTTAGAATTAAATGAGATAAATGGGTTAAGATATTCTTAAAACTTTGCATTCAGAATCTCTCTCTTCTAAATCACTTCTAACCCATTATTGTTGATATTTGTGTGTGTGTGTTTTTTTCTCACAATATTGTCATCTGCAGTCTACAGTGTTGGTGATGTAACATTGAAAAAAATGAACAAAGGTAAAAGAAATTCAACAAACAACAAAAAATACCCAGCAAAATAACTAGAACCTAAGCTCTTAAATTGACTTTGATATTTTGTAAAGATAGCCTACTTTTGTCTAGTATTTTGGGAAAGTCGTTAATAACCTCTGATTCATCTTACCTTACCCTGTCCCACAACTGTTTGATTTATAGAAGTTGAAAAAAATATTTACTGTTGATTCTAGCATTTTATTCCAAGATATCAAAGTCCATTTTGCAAGTTTTGATAGCTATACATTTTTGGTTCAGGTATACAAACAGAATGACATAATTTACCATATGGCTGATTGCAATTGTAACATTTCAGGTATTTAAAAAAATTTAAGCCCTAAAATTGACAAAATATGGCAATATTTCACCTTAAATAATTTTTTTGGGGGTAGTGGGAAAACAAAAGTACTAACATAATATTTTTGGACTGTCAGTTGTGATTTGAGGTCCTAGATTTAATGTGAGATTACCTAATATTGATGTATTTTTTTCCTCCGGAAACGTGAAGATATTCAAGTACAAGTGCAGAAATTAGGAGGTTAGCTGGACTCCTTTGGATGAAGGCTATGCAAGATTAATATTGTGGCAAGAGGAAGGGGTGAACTACTTAAGGGAATTGTCAGGGGAATGATTATGATGATGACCCACATACTATCAGCAGGATTAGGAAATAGAGGACATGGGTGGATACTTACTTTGAAAAAGAAGTAGACTCTATATTTGTAGGGGGGGAGGATCTTCTAAATTTGTCAAATAAATGTAGAAATGGAAAGACCCTATCTGTAGTGATTGAGAACAGTTTCTGGAATCAGATTGTCTTGATTTGAATTGAGACTGCTACTTATGTGCATGTAGAAGTTACTTTAACACTTCTGTGATATGAAATAATGGAATAAAAATAATTAACAGGATAAAGATAGTTCCTATTTTATTGCTTTGAGTGTTATATAAATTAATATGTATATACAGCACAGAATTCAATGTCTGATCCATATAACTACTCAATACGTAATTAATTTATTAATATTAAGTATTTCAAAACATTTTATTAATAACAGAATTATTTCCTGAGGAGGTGAGTGAGAAGGTTAGGAAGTCATAGTTTGAAAGAGAGTTGCTTGAAGTAAAAGATGTGAAGCTAGAATTTGATAGCTGAGGTAATAGGAAGATAAAAGATGACTAGAAGTGACATAATCAAGGAACCAAGGACAAGGTTTTTAGAAAGATTGTGTTGCTCAGAAAGTCACCACTTATCACCTAGTGCTAAATTTGAAGGTTTGTCCCCTCCAAATCTCATGTTGAAATTTGAATTGAAATAGAGCAAAGGTCCTTCTTGTTATGCCATAGCAAAGAACTTGGTTTCATTATATCTATGCATTAAGGCTCTGTGTAAGGCTGAACTTAAGAGTGATGACCTAGAATGTCCAGTGGAATAAATTTCTAAGAAACAAAGCATTCAAGAAGTGGCGTGGCTACACTTATCAGCTTATGATCAGATATGGCAGGAAAGGAATGATATAAAAGTGAAATTTATAATTTAAAAATAAAGCATAAAACTTTGAAAAATTTGCAGCATAGATATGTGGTAGAAAAGGGAAGGGCATTTTCAAGAGAGAAATCCAAGGGTGCTACAGAGCAACCACTTGCTATAAAGATTTGTGTGAATAAAAGGGAGCCAGGTGCTGATAGTAAAAACAATTGGAAAAAGGCCCCAAGGCATTCTGAAAATCTTTGAGGCTGCCCCTCTCATCATAGCCCCTGAGACCTTGGAGGACAGGCCTGGGGCACCACTACCCTGCACCTGTACTGCCTTGGGATGCTTCCCATACCCCAGCTTTTCTGGCTCCAGCCTTGACTCAAAGGGTCCAGGTACTGCTCAGGCTACCACTCCAAAGACTGCAAGCTGTAAGCCTTGGAAGCTTCCATGTGTTGTTACATCTGCATGTGCCCAGAATGTATGAGTGGCAGAGGCTTGGCCGCTTCCACCTTGATTTTAGAGGATGTATCGGAAGGCTTGGGATCCAAGAAAAAATCTGCCACTGGTGAGAGCCACCACAGAGAGCCTCTACTAAGGAAGTGCTTAGTGGGGCTGTGGGAATATAGCTGCTGCAGAAGCTCCAGAGTTATAGATCCAACAGGAGTACACCAACTCAACCTGGAAAAACCTGGAAAAGCTACAGGCACCAGACTCCAATAAGTGAGAACAGCTATGTGGGCTGCATTTAGCAAAGCCACAGGGGCAAAGCTGCCAATGCTTCAAGAGCCCACTTGTCACATCAGTGTGCCCAGGATGTAAAACATGGAGTGAATGGGGGATTATTTTGGAACTTAAGATTTAATGTCTGCACTAAATGAAGCTGAAATAAAAAACAAAAAATATAAAAGATAAATGAAACAAAAACTGGAACTTCGAAAAGATAAATGAAATTGATAGACCATTAGCAAGATTAACTAAGATAAAAAGGGCAAAAATCCAAATAAGCTCAATTAGAAACAAAATTGGAGATATTACACCTGGCAACACAGAAATCCAAGGGATCATTCAAGGCTACTATGAACACCTTTACGCACATAAACTACAAAACCCAGAGGAGATGGGTAAATTCATAGAAAAATACAACCCTCCTATCTTAAATCAGAAAGAATTAGGTACCCTGAACAGACGAATAACAAGCAGCGAGATTGAAATCCTAATAAAAAAGTTACCAACAACATCAAAAAAAGTCCAGGACCAGAGAGATTCATGGCTGAATTCTACCAGACATTCAAAGAAGAATTGATACCAATCCTATTGACACTATTCCACAAGATAGAGAAAGAGGGAGTCCTTTCTAAATCATTCTATGAAGCCAGTATCACCCTAATACCAAAACCAGAAAAGGACATAACCAAAAAGAAAACTACAAACCAATATCCCTATTAACATAGATGCAAAAATCCTTAACAAAATACTAGCTAACTGAATCCAACCACATATCAAAAAGATAATCTAACATAATCAAGTGGGTTTCATATAAGGGATGCAGGGATGGTTTAACATATGCAAGTCAATAAATGTGATATACCACATAAACAGAATTAAAAATAAAATCACATGATCATCTCAATAGATGCAGAGAAAGAATTCAACAAAATCCAGCATCCCTTTATGATTAAA